>JABUQX010059313.1:37500-40000 GCA_015478945.1 Trachelipus rathkii | reverse complement strand
TCGAAGAATATTTGTCTCTTTAGATCGAATATGTAACGAATGTTTTTAATTAGTCGATTTTGGGTTTAGCAGAATTCCTTATTTTCTTTAATAATATAAAATTGCAAATTAGAACAAACACTTCAATAATAATAATAATAATAATAATAATAATAATAATAATAATAATAATAATAATAATAATAATAATAATAATAATAATAATAATAATAATAATAATAATAACAATAATAATAATAATAATAATAATAATAATAATAATAATAATAATAATAAGTTCACTGTCTCTGCTTTTACTTCTGCTTTTAAAGGACAAATGAATATTTAGAAACTTTCTGAGTCTCCCCTGCAAGCTCAAATCTTGGAGAAAAACGGTTGACGACTATTACTCTTTTACGCGTGCGTTATCTCACCTGGAAATAGGCCCCGCCCATAAAGGGCGTGCCCCTCGGAATGTCAGGAACCGCCTATTAACCCCGTGACCCTTGTCCAAGGCGCATGCGCCGATCCCTGGTCCACACCCTCCTAACGATAGCAAAAGTAAAGGGTGGGGCCTTTAGAGCCATTGGCAATTACAGGTAAAATAAGCCGTTAGTTTAAACGGTACCTCCGGGTCGCTCACATGTGAGGGAGTGGGTGGGAGTGGCGAGAAATATTAGATAAGGATAATTATGATTATAAAAAAGGTTCAAATCTTCTCTTATACTCTCCCTACCCCACTGAAAAATCCAATTTTTTTTCTTATGTGTAAATAAGTTGTACTATTGAGTGAGATTTGTGGAGTGAAATACCCAATACATACCCAATTGCCCAAGATTTTTTTGGTGCTCAGTGGTTTTAAGTGATAGTGATAAAATTAGAACTTAAAAAAAAATATTTTAATTTAATCGTATACCTGAAAAAAGTTTGAAGGAAAATTAAAATAAAAAATAATTTTATTTTTTAATTAATATAAATGGAGAAAAAATAATTTTGAAATTAAAATCAAACTATGAAAATAATTGTTCACAAAATTATTTTCATTTTCGTGAAAATATATATTGCTCAAGAACAAAAGATGAAACTCACAGAAAAATTACATTTACGTAAGAAGACAATTTCTAATAAACTTTCGGATGTAACATGCCCAACATTCAAGTTTTAAAGACAAAACTAGACTTTTCGCGGGTTTTGTAAGTTGTAATAATTTCCGCTTAAAAGTTTAACATGAAGAATTCGATTTTTCACAAAATTTTGTCATCAGTTATTGCCACAAAAACCATCGTAGAGCTACATCAATAAAAATAATAATAATAATAATTAATAATGATTAATAATAATAATAATTAATAATAATATAATCAATTAATAATAAATAAAATAATAAATTAATAATAATAATAATAATAATAATAATAATAATTTACTTTTCAATAAAATGTAATATGTTAATTTCAAAGAAAATGCGACGATTATAAAATGTTATTAACAATTTACTTATAACAAAAACGCTTAATGAAGAAATTGATTTTAATTATGTTAAAGGTTTTGAAAACAATGATAAAACAGTACAATACATTAAATAATATTAAAAATAGATATTTTATTAAGAAGATTACAATTCTTTTATAAAAAAAAGTATTTAGAAGATTACAACTCATTAATAAAGATACTTTATTAAGAATACAACTCCTTAGAAGAGATATTTTATTTAGAGAACAACTCCTTATTAAAAGATATTTTACTAAGAAGATTACAATTCCTTAGTAAAAAATATTTAGAAGATTACAACTCATTAATAGATATTTTCTAAAGAATACAACTCCTTAAAGGAGATATTTTATTTAGAGTACAACTCCTTGTTAAAAGATATTTTTATTAAGAAGTTTACAATTCCTTAATAAAAAATATATAAAAGATATAAACTTATTAATAAAGATATTTTATTAAGAATACAACTCCTAAAAGATATATTTTATTTAGAGTACAACTCCTTACTTAAAGATATTTTATTAAGAAGATTACAACTCATTGTTAAAAGATATTTAGGAGGTTACAACTCATTAACTAAAGATATTTAGAAGAATTCAACATATTAGTAAAGAATATCTAGAAGAGTACAACTCATTAATAAAAGTTATTTAGAAGATTGCAACTTCTTAATAAAAGATATACACCTCATTAATAAAATATATTTTATTTAGAAGATTACAACTCAATAATGAGTTAATCCTAGCCTTTATTTAAACCCACCATTGTTAATAAACTTAAACGTTATTAGAAAGGCTAGTTTTTGTAGTAAAACAAATTGTATATATGTCGTGCAGTGACTTAGTTCCTTACAATACCCCGGATACTGCAAGTGTTGGAAATTGGCTTCTGAAGCCAGAGTGAGGATGGAAAGTGTCAAATTGTGGTTTAAATGGACCTCACTTATCGGGGAGGAGAAACACATTCAACACACAAAATCAACCTATGCCCATAATAATTTAAAGTACAGTATCAGACAAGGTATCCTTTC
>JABUQX010059313.1:32500-35000 GCA_015478945.1 Trachelipus rathkii | reverse complement strand
GATAAAAGCTGCAATTATTATTATATATCATAAATATTTTTCAAACTGCATTTAAATATATGGAACTATTTAGGTGTTTTTTTGCTTATTTTAATCTTTTAGTTCAATGCCCATAAATGTCGAATAATAATAATAATAATAATAATAATAATAATAATAATAATAATAATAATAATAATAATAATAATAATAATAATAATAATAATAATAATAATAATAATAATAATAATAATAATAATAATAATAATAATAATAATAATAATAATAATAATAATAATAATAATAATAATATATTTAAATTTTTATTGCCAAAATATAATTTTGGTAATAAATATTTAAATATATTTTTCGCGGAATAGTTAAAAGCACAAAAACTATAATAATAATAATAATAATAATAATAATAATCATAATAATAATAATAATAATAATAATAATAATAATAATAATAATAATAATAATAATAATAATTGTTTAAGAATCAAGTTCCGCATAATTATAAAATTTGTCATTAAAACTTTTAGTGGATTCCTGGAGCAGATGGAAGGTTCTCTCTCACATTTCACCAATCAATACTACTACTACTACTACTACTACTACTACTACTACTAATAATAATAATAATAAAAATAATAATAATAATAATAATAATAATAATAATAATAATAATAATAATAATAATAATAATAATAATAATAATAATAATAATAATAATAATAATAATAATAATAATGATAATAATAATAATGATAATAATAATAATAATAATAATAATAATAATAATAATAATAACAATGTTAATAATAATAATAATAATAATAATAATAATAATAATAATAATAATAATAATAATAATAATAATAATAATAATAATAATAATAATAATAATAATAATAAGTATTTATTCCAATAAAATTAAAAGAAAAAACTTCCCAGGTCAGCTGTCATTTTTTTTTACATCAAATGAGAATTAAGTATATTTTCGGTATTTATATATATATATATATATATATATATATATATATATATATATATATATATATATATATATATATATATATATATATATATATATATATATATATATATATATATATATATATATATATATATATATAATATATATATATATATATTGGTAAATATATAATAATATAATAATATATATGTATATATCTATATATAATATAATATATGTAATAATTTGATAGAATATATATATATATATATATATATATATATATATATTTTATATATTATATATAATAATAATATATATATATATATATATATTCATTTCATGTCAATGTGTGTGTGTGTGTTTGTGTATTTTATTTATGACCTTTCTTAAGAAAAAAAAATAATAATAATAATAAAAAAATTATAAATTTGGTTTTAAGTTTCTGAGTGGGGGAGGGAGTTGGCCCGTTAAAGTCGCCATCTTATTGCCATATATTTATATCCAATTTCCTTATACCAATAATAATTATAATAATAATAATAAAAATAATAATAATAATAATAATAATAATAATAATAATAATAATAATAATAATAATAATAATAATAATAATAATAATAATAATAATAATAATAATTATTATTATTATTATTATTATTATTATCTTCTAATAGAAATAAATGCAACCTCATCATATTCAAAAACATCAAGAAATAACAAATCGATCTAACCAACATCATCATCACCACCACCACTACCAACAACAACAACAACAACAGCATAAACATCAACAACAACAACAACAGCAACAGCAACAACAACAACAACACCACCACCACCACCAACCATAACAACAACAACAACAACACCACCAACTCCAACAACAACAATAACAACAACAACATCATCAACAACAACAACAACAACAACATCATCATCGACGTGAGTTTCATCTACTGATCATGACAAAGTCTTGCTATAATCAGAGTTGAAATGAATAAATGACTCCTAAATTATCTCGTAAATCTATTGACTCACTGACTCAACGTGACTTAAATTTGAGTCAATATAAATGTCTTTTAAAACAAAAGAATCCAGCGTAAATAATATATATATATATATATATATATATATATATATATATATATATATATATATATATATATATATATATATATATATTTATATATAATATATATATATATTTATCTATATAATAATAATAATATTATAATATATATATATATAATAATAATAATAATATATATGTAATATATATATATGTAATATATATAATATATATATATATATGTATATATATATATATATAATATAATAATATATATATGTATAAATATGTAATAATATATGTAATAATAATATATAATAATATATATATATATATATATAATAATAATAATAATAATAATAATAATAATAATAATAATAATAAACTAAATAATATATAATAATATATATAATAATATGTATATATGTAACAATAATAATAATATATAATGTAATATATAATAATATATA
>JABUQX010059313.1:27500-30000 GCA_015478945.1 Trachelipus rathkii | reverse complement strand
TACGACACTTACAGAAAAACAAATTACATATTTGGAATCAGCGTATAAAGCTTATTATATGTAAAGTCGTTTCGTCCCCCCCTCTGTCCCCCATCGGCTCGAGCCCCCTAAAAATTGAAGTTCAAGGAAATATATTTCCATTAGGGGGCTCGAGCCGATGGGGGACAGAGGGGGGACGAAGTCCCCCCCGTCGTCCACCTAGAGGCCGAGAGACCCCGACTCCTGGTATCAATGCGGTCTACCCTTGGGTATTCGTTAGTTTTAAATCATAAAACGACTTTGCATATAATAAGCTTTATACGCTGATTCCAAATATGTAATTTATTTTTTTGTAAGTGTCGTACTTTTCGAGTTTTTTTTTTTTTTTTTTTTTTTTTTTTTTTTTTTTGTATTTGGTTTTCCTGTAAGTGTCATACTTTTCGAGATAATTCTCCTGGCTCTTTTCTGATATTTTGCCTTTTTAAGTTATTTGTAAAACGTATTTATCATTTAATTTTAATAATAAAACGTAATTATCATTTTATTTTATTTGAACGAAAATTCGTACCTAAGAAAATAATTAATAACTAAACACAATTCGAAATAAGTTCATACAATTTTTAATAAAAAATTTAAAAAAAGGAAAGAATCTGAGCTTCACACCGAAAGCAATTTCTGGTCAATTATACTGCATTTTTAACTTTTTCAACATAAAAAAAACTACTCAAGTTTGCGGGTCATCCAGCTCACATGTACCATATATATATATATATATATATATATATATATATATATATATATATATATATATATATATATATATATATATATATATATATATATATATATATATATATATATATATACAATATATACTATATATATATATATATATATATATATATATATATATATATATCAGCGGAGACTCCAGTAACTTTTTACCAGGGATGGCAATTTTGGTGATTTTTTTGATTTTTTTAAAAAAAATCAATTTATTTTTTTGATTTTTTTGATATTTTTGATTTTTTGGATTCGTAAAAATATGTGTCATATAATTTGCATGACACACATTGTATATCGCATGGTTACCCCCCCAAAAAATCAAAAATATCAAGAATTTAAAAACTCTGAAATATTTTAAAATCAACAGCTCAAAAAAAATTAATCTATTTACTAATACATTCTCTCTCTCTCTCTCTCTCTCTCTCTCTCTCTTTCTATATATATATATATATATATATATATATATATATATATATATATATATATATATATATATATATATATATATATATATATATATATATATATATATATATATATATATATATATATATTAAATTCTTTTGTGCTATTTTACGTTTTCTTTAATATATAATTTATTGGATGGGTAACTGTTATTTTTTTCACTCCGCTATTTCGGAGAAGCCCGGGCCGTCAGCTTTTATAATTGATTGAAAAATAGCATTATTCTTTAAAATTGTTTTTAATAAATAATTTTAAATAATCTCTTATATGTTTATGTAATAATTTCTTTCATATGACCAATTTTAGCAAAAAAATAAGAGAATTTTATCGTAACTTTATGAAATTTGTAGAAGATCGATCGTTTCTATAATGATAACTCGTGCTAAGCCCGAGCAGCCCGAGTGCAGGAGTTGCCTCTGATATATATATATATATATATATATATATATATATATATATATATATATATATATATATATATATATATATATATATATATATATATATATATATATATATATATATATATATATATATATATATATATATATATATATATATATATATATATATATATATATATATAATCTTATGTAGATAATCGGGCCAATGTTTCAGAATCGTTCAAAAGTTTCATAAAAGCACCATATCTAGCACCACAATTTTATTAAAAATAACATTTAAAAAAAAAGGGAAACTTGTTTGGTTCAAAAACTCGATTCAATCTTTATATATTTTTTACTGACACTATTTCACTTATTACAAAAATTTGAAATATCAGTTATTTGATAAAATAAATTTTGACCTTTATTTTCCTGTTTTTAAACATATTCACATAAATACGTGTCAATCAGGCTGCGATGAGTACCGCCATGTATTTTATTTCTTCATTTCAAATTATGCTACAGACTTTCAATATTTTGGGTATAATAAAGATATATAACCTAACCTAACCTAACCTAACCTAACCTAACCTAACTAACCTAACTTAACCGAACCTAACCTGAACCTAACCCAACTTTAACCTAACCCTATTTAATAATTGCTTTTCGACTACACAATCATTTTTTGATTATTTTAACACTTTTTTATGGCTAGGTATAATATTACATTTTTGAAAAGAAAATTTAGCGGCACTATCATTTTTAATAGTCTCATAAAAAACTGAAATTATCACATTCCGACATTCTTACAACTAAAATCCTCCAACAACTAAGAAATAAATTTTATCCCACCTTAAAACATAAAATGTGAAGCTACTTTTCCAAAA
>JABUQX010059313.1:10000-15000 GCA_015478945.1 Trachelipus rathkii | reverse complement strand
TCTATCTATCTATCTATCTATCTACTCTATCTATCTCTCACAAGCAACAGACAAAACGAATCTATCTATCTAATACATATCTACGCTATATATTCTATCTATCTATCTATCTAATCCTTGCAATACTATCTATCTCTCATTCAATTTGCCTATTGAGCTCTAACTAGATATATATCTATCTATCTATCTTATCTTATTTCAAATCTCATTCTTTCTCTTAGTGTTCCCCTCGTTCAAAACTTTGGTTACAATGTTCGCGTTTCCTTCCCCCATTCTATTCATATCCCCTCCCCATCTTTTCCTTCTTCAAATCCCCCTTCCAGACACTTCTTCATGCCGGTCACCCCCATCAGATCCCCTCCCTCCCTCTCTCCCTCCATTCTTATCTATATCTCTTTTTATAATACTCTTCCTGATATTTTTGGTTTATAATAACTCAATCATAATAAATAAATAATAAATAAGAAATAACTACATAAATAAAATACATAATCAATAATAACTAATAATAGATAATAACCTCACCATCAATTTAATAAACCTTTAATAATAATAATAATAAAACAACTTTCAAAAGTACAATACCAGCATAAGCATGATTATGGATTAAATGATTGGAAAAAAATTATTTAATAAGTGAAATTTTTTTTGTAATTATTGTTGGCTGAGCACCGAAATTTTCCGCACCGCACCGCATCGTACCACACGCGCACCGCACCGCACCAGAGTGAGGATCACCGCACTCTCGCAAAGCATCACCTAATTTCGATTTACTCCACAAACCGTTCACGGGCCAACTCGCCGAATGTGTGCACCGCTCGGAAGCACCCGCAAACAAGCGCCATCACCAACCCCACCGCACGCGCAGGCCGCACCGCATCCGCATCCACACCCCCCCCGCCCACACCGTCCACCATCGCACCATCCTAACACGAGAGCACCCTCCCACACCGCAGCACGCACCTCTGTCGAACGCATCCGCACCGCACCACACAACGCACGACGCACCGCACCGCACCCGATGCGTCTGCCTTCCTGATTTCTAGTACATCAGAAAATAAATACGTAGCCGTCATAAACCACATTGTAAATAATTTACATAATTGTTTGACCTCAGTCATATTTTTAGAGAACCTTAGAAATAGTATATATATTATATATATTATATTATATAATTTATATACTATATAATATATATATATAAATATATATATATATAATATATATATAATATATATATTATATATATATATAATATATAAAATAAATATATATAATAAATAATAATATATATAAATAATATACATATATATATATAATATATATAATATTATATAAATATATAATATATATATATATATATATATATATATATATATATATATAAAATATATATATATATATTAATTATAAAATATAATATATATATAATATATATACTATTAATATAATATTATATATATATATATATATCATTTCATAAATTCCGACCGATAGGAGAATCCTGGAAATCCATCGGTTTGGGTGTCCTTATATTTACTTGATTCGAGCTTTCTTCTCCCATGCACAGAAAACTGAAAAAAAAACGACATTACTACCGTTAATAAATTTTAATAAAACCCATATTTCATTACCACTATACCATTCATTCTTTTTGCAAAGGTTTTGTGAATGATCTACTTAATAACAATAATGCTAAATACCATAGTTTCATTACCATACTCCCCCACCCCCCGACTTTATTACCGTTAATAAATTATTATAAAAACCATAGTTCATTACCACTATACCATTCATTCTTGAGAAGTTTTGTAAGATTTTATTGCACGATCTCAATAGCCATTATTCGCAAGTAATATTTTTAAATGAATATTTTTAGCCTTATAATAGCAATGAAATAATCTTCAGTGCCCTGAAGTGTGCTTAAATACTAAGACAGAATGGTCCAATATACCAACCAATATCATTGCATTTTTTGCGTAAGATCCAAAGTCATGCCAGAATAGATAACGTCTCCAAAGAAACTGGTTATGGAATGCAGAACCTGAACCCCCCACCCCCACCTCACCCCCCTCTCTTGACTCCATCTATCCCTCCAATGAAGTGCCCCTGGGTATGTGTGGGGCGTGGCGCGACAACAGGTTTTGTGCCATCTGTTAATAAGCTGCCTATGTATGGCATAGAAATAAAGCTGGCTCAAAAAAGGTGGATGAAAGCTGGTTTAGTTTTTATTTAAAAAAAAAAAAAAATATGGTGAGAATATAGAGAAAAGGGTTTTTGTTGCAGTGCTGTTCAATGCACGCACACACTCACGCGCGAACGTACACACACACACACATACAACACATACACACACACACACACACACACACATACACACACATGCACACACACCTAGCAAATAATAATTTATAACAAGCGACTTATTGCAAAGAAGAAACAGAAATTAACTAATAAAAAATACCTATATATACCGATATATATATAATTGTCTTTAATATATAATAATATTGCTCTTTATATGTATATAAATATATAATATATATATAATATAATATATTAAATAAGTATATATATATAATACTAATAATAATATTATTAATAATATAATATATTAATAAAATATATATAAATTATATAAAATATATATATATATATATATATCAGGAGCGACTCCTTATTATTGCAAGGCATGCAACGCATGCCTATTAATATGTCGATACATGTCCGTATATAGTTTGACAATAATATTAATTGCGTTGCAAAATAATGGAACATATAATTACACAAAATAATATTTAAAAATTGAAGTGGAAATATATCTGAATAAAGTCCATATGTTTCTAGTTAAAAGACCAAAGATTTCTTTGCAATTCTAAAACCATTCGAAATCGTCAAATGTTGTAAACTTTTGTTTGCAACTTCTGAGATTAAGCATTCTGTACAAGCAGCTTAAGGAAATATCTGATTCACAAGAAATCTAGTTTCAACGGTCAATACTATTCGCTAGTATTATTTAATTGACACGAAAGAATTTGAGAATTAGTCTAGAATTGCCTAAGAAATTCTTCTCTTCCGATGGGTTTCTGTTGAGAGAGAGGCTTTCTTCTTGAATTACATTCTCTCAGATTATTTTCCAAGATTCGTCTTCCTACTGTGCTTGTAGAAGTTAATCTTGAGCCATCCCTTTTCAGTATTTCAAAAAGTTCAGGGCTAATACATTAGATTTTAGTAAGTTTGAATTACAATTGCAAACACTAATTGACAATTTTAAATTCCTGCAAACGTTAGACTTTTTAATATATATTAAACTTGTCTCTTGTATATGTGCCTACTAACTGCACCTAATTAAATATAAAAATATACAATGTAAAAATGGAAGTTTTTTTTCCTATCCATTCTTCAACTACTGCAGTAGGTAAGAGATTTCATTAATTAGAAAGTTCTCGAAATCTCTAGAACACAAATAGAAAATATTAGATTTCCTTGATATATCGGACAATAAAAATATCGATATTTTTTATTTTATAGTTAATAATATATATAAACCTATAAATATTAAATATATAGTATAATATAATATCTTTACTAATTATATATATATTATATAGTATATATATATATAATATTATATATAATATATAAATATTATATACTATATATATATCTATATATATATAGTATATATTATATATATAACTTATATATAAAAAAATATTCCACTCATAATATATATATATATATATATATTATATAATATAGTAATATATATTAATCACAAAATATTATATATATATATATGTTATATATTAATATATAATACCTAGTATATATATATATTATCATAACATAAATAAATAATAAATTTAATATATACGTATATATATATATAATATTATATATTAAGTAGTATATAATATATATATACTAATTATATATAGTATTATCATAACTATGTAATAATATCCATAACATCTAATGCGGAGCCAACATTCTTAGTGACTTTTCCAACTTCGGACTCTCTCTCTTCTCTCTTCTGCTCTCTCTCCCTCAATCCTCCTCTCTCTTCTACTATATAATATAATATAATAATAATATATATTAATACTCATATATAATTATATATATATATATATGATATAAAACAATATATATATATTATATATATAATTAATAAACTATATATATTTATTTATTCGAATATTTATTTAGTATATTTATTATAATATAATATATATATATATATATTTATATTAATATATATATATATATATATATAATATATTCACTATATAGTAAATAATTATATGCCTCACTATATATATAATATATATATACTATTAAATATTAATCTTATACCTACTATATATAATAATAAATATACATAATAAAAATGTCAATTATATTATATTTGATAATACAAAAAATTATATATCTATAATATATATATATACTATTATAATATATATATATAATATAGTATATATAAAAAATATATATATTTTTTATATTATATAAATATACTAGTATATATTAATATATATATTATACCAAGTTTAGCACAAAATAATTTTATTCACTATTTAGATATTTGAGTTATTCCCTAATTTATACAGTTTTCAATTACTTATTATTGATTCTATGGGTAAACTTATTGTTTTATCTTTGTTAATTATAATGATCATATAGGAATTTGAAATTATAAATTAATAGTGATCCGACAATGCATTAAGAATAAAAATAAATGTTTATTTAATTTTTTTTTTAAAAGTAAAAACAGAAACGAGTGTTTTTATTAGATTCCTAGGTAGAAAAAAAAAACAACTGTGTTGTAGTAAAAATTAATTTCAAAAACGGAACAGAAGATAAACGAAGAAAAGAAATTATCAAAATTTCTCTCCGTTTTTCGGAGAAGCACGAGCAGTCACCATTTATAATTGATAAAGAAAAAATTGCCATTATCTCACCATGGCCATGACTCTTAGCACTTTTTTGAAATT
>JABUQX010059313.1:0-5000 GCA_015478945.1 Trachelipus rathkii | reverse complement strand
GGCCAAATATATATATATATATTATTATATATATATAAATAAAATATATATTTTTATAACTGTATACTACGAAATATGTTGTATACTAATATAAACTAAGTGCTAATGTATTTCAATATATCTAAGTTCATATGAAACTAATAATCAGTATTACTTTGTCACATAATAATAATATTAATAATCACATATATTATATATATATATAATATAATAATATCAATAATAACAAAAAATCATATATAATTAATAATTATATAGTATATAGATATTAAATAAAAAACTAAAATAATAATATATAACAATATATAATTAATATATCAATAATAATAAATACAATATATATTTTACTTAAAAAAAACATATTATAAATAAATGTTAAAACATAAATATGTATACATGCCAATGTATATTATTATAAATACATATATAATATAATATATACATATAATATAATAATATTAATATAAAATATATATATTATCATAAATAATATATTATATATATAACCTATATATATATATTATATATATAAATATATATATATATATATAGTATAATAGTATTATATAATACAATAATTATAATATCTATATAATACAATATAAATATAATAAAAAAAAATAATATAATTATACGTAAAGTATATATGAAAAATCATACGTATACATAATACTAATAAATTTTAAAAGAAGTGAATTTATCAGAATAGCAATGAATGCAATACCATTTCAAACACATAAATATGTCAAGAGCCACCTCACAAACTTCCTATAATTAAAGATAAACAATATATATATAAATATATATATTTCATATAAATTAAAAATATAAGTTTTATATTCAATATATCCAAATTATTTATAATATAAAATAATATATAAATATATAGTAACTATTGCATAAATATATATAATATAATAATATTATATATATATATATATATATATATATAATTATATTATCCTCCTCACACCTCTCACTATAATATAAATATTATATCGTAAAAATAATATATAGCTATATGTGAGAGTGAGTGAGTGAGTGAGAGATTACTTATATATATATAAAGATATATAAATATAAAATATATATATATATATATTAATAATTAAATTATCACTAATATATATATATTATCTATACAATAATAATAATATATATATATAATAAATATACCATATAATAATATATAAATAAAATATAATAATAAATATAACAATAATATAAATATATATATATATAATGAAACGATATAATATATATATATAAAATATATATTTAATAGGTATTCCATATAAATAATAGTGAGCCCCACCGTGAGAAGTAATTTTGGCCGCGCACCGGCCGGATGAGCCGGAGCGGAGAATGAATTAATTCCAGGCCTCGGAAGGCAGGAGTCTCCGGCCGGAGGATATGAAATTTCCATTATATACTACCTTCATATAAATACCAATATATATATCAAATATATATAATATCAATAAATACAATATAATATAATATATATATATATATATATATATATATATATATATATATACAGTATATATACCTAATATATATATATATAAAACAATAATATACTAAATATATAAATATATTATATATAAATAATAATATATACTATATTATATATAATGTTATATAAATAATATTAATATATATATAATATATTATATTTATAATAATATATATATAATATTATAATAACTATAATATATAATATATATTAATATATATATATATATATAATACTATAGTATATATATATAATATATATTATATATATATATTTATATATATATATATATATATATATAATATATATGATTAATAATATGAGAGTGAGGTGAGTATATATATACTCATAGTAATATATATGATATATATAATATATATATATATATATATATAAAATATATTCTAATATATATATATATATATATATTAGTATAATATTATATATATATATATATATATATATAATTATATATATGTACTATATAATATTTAATAGATATATATAATATATATATATATATTGCATATTAATCGCAATATTCTTCAAATTCGAAAAAACAATCTAGATATCTTAATGCAAATCACTGGAAGTTAATGGAGAATATAATAGAGCTACAACCATTGAAGAATCTAACTAAAAAGAGCGGAGTTGATGATGATGTAGAATTTATCTTTTGTTAAAACCTGCAGTTAATGCATTGCAAAAATATTTAGCCAAAAACTTGGAAGGATAGCGGTTGTAAAAAAACTATGAAAGATGAACTTTAAAAATTCTGTTACTGAACGTTTGGGTACCATTAAGAGAAGAAACTTTGTTCTTGCAACAGTTCTAAAAATCCACAATACAAAATAGCTCCCTTTTGATATTATTGATCAGAAATAAAATAAAATTAATTTATGCTCAAAGAAGAAGTAAAACTTTTTATAAAAAGCTAAAGAAAATATTATTTAAGTTCAGATAACTGATTAACAAAATGATGATCCAAAATAAGATCAGTCTCCACCCACATATTTCACATGAAGAATCGAAAATGAAAACGGCAGGACATTTGAGAGAAGGAAACACATTTTCAATTTTCTGAAGTGCTTTGATGACATTTGTTAACAAGAAAAGCTACAAAAAAAATCGTTAGAAGAAATATTCAGATACAATCAAACCAAAGTAGGAACTAAATATCAAAGGAGAATAAAAAGTTAAAATGTAACGTAGATGCCATGAGAGCAGTGAGAGAGAAACAACAATGAATGTGAAAATACTATTCAAACTACTGTGGGTATAATATTTTGCAGCACCACTATGAACGGAATAAATCGAGGATTCACCATATGGTGGAAAAAAGAAAAGAACAAAGCTTCTTATCCTGAGTGTCTATCTTCCGAACGCTGGAATTAGAATTAGGAAATAATCATCTCTGCAGTCACCTTATCTCAAAGTTATTTAGCGAGGGCAGATATGGTTTAGCTCAAGCGAGGACCTCTATTCCATGTTAATTCGAGTCAGAGAAATGATAAAATCCTAATGAGATCATGTCTCTCCAACACCTTGATGATTGAGCGCCTGTTTTCTTCCCTTTATATTTTAGTAATTCAATTTGATTTTAAATATTAGTTGGCTCTTTGCGTGGGATCATGAACAGTTTATTGCTTTTCGTTCTTCTATTAACTCATAGCTCCCTACCTAATTTTTCTACAAAAATTATATTGTGATACTCTAGTACAGATTATACGATAACAGCATGCTGGTTACACTGTTGCACATTTTATAAATTATTTAATATTATATATATAATATATTATATATATATAATATTATATAATACATATATATATATATATATAAATATAATAATAATAATATAAATATATATATATATATATAATATATTAATATAATATATATATATAATATATAATTAAAAAAATAATAATTAATAGCTTACATACAAACTTAATATACTTAATAAGCATATATATAAATATAAATATATAATATAAATATTAATTATATATATGGTGAGATAAATATTGGTTTAGAGCAGAACAAATCTAATCATCGATCCATATGCTTCAAAAACTACAATATCAGTTATACAGTGAAAAAAGGAATACATTGTAAGGAATACCTGGTCATTCACAAAAAAATTTTAAACGGGAAAGAACGCGAAAAATGTAAAAAAAAAAAAAAAAAAAAAAATAGAAAAAAAAAAAAAAAATCATATCTTCAAAACTACCTACATAAGCTACAGCGAAAAGGAATACATTTTGGAATCCTTGGTAAAATTTTAGTAGGGAAAATGTAAAAAATAAATAAAATTAAATAAATAAAATAATATAAAAATAAATAATATGTGCTACGGCAATGTAGGAGGTCTCGAGAATACCAGACGGGGAACACAGGGGGTAGGACGTTTTCACAATACCGCCGATAAGCCAGGAGGCGAGAACCCCTAAAACCGCTGACACGCATAATACCAAAGAGCGGTAATAGGCTTCAACGGAGGACCCTTCCCCAGGAAGGGGGGGAATTAGTTACTACCCCGTAAGTTCCCTCGGAAGGACCAGAGACCCCGATACTACCTGCCATCGGTTGCGGTACTAACCCATTGGGTATTCTATTTAGAGTGAGTGAAAGAAAAAAGAAAAAAATTTTTAATAGAAAGTAATATTTATGATAACTTGTAACCATAAAACGTCTGAAATAAGTGGTGCTCATCTCATCTCAATAAACTATATAATTTAAATTAGCAATAATAATTTTTTTAATTTTTTATATTATTTTTTACGATTTAATTAACAACAAATACAAAAAATTAAACACAGGATATCCATAAATAAGAATAATTTATGTCAAATACATTTAATATTGCTCACTATTATATTAATTTCGTTTTTTTTTTACTTGTTTGTTCATTTATAATCTAGTAGAACCAATCCCTGAGTGATTAATCTCTAAGTTCCATAAATAAAAAAATTAATCTTTAGCCAGTAGTTATATAAGTAATCCAATTGTTTTGCATAAAACAACTTTGAAACTAAATACCTAAATATTCTAAAGAAATTAATAAGAATAAGAGCTGGAAACTGAGCCAGAGCTAGAGATATAAGCCAGAGTTAAAATATGAGCCAGAGTTAAAGATATGAGCCAGAGCTAGAATATGAGCCAGAGTCAGAGACCTGAGCCAAAGTCAGAACCTGAGTCATAAGGTATAGAAATACTTTTGGAAATCAGAAAAAAGACTTTGGAACTCGAGACACGGGGGCGCATGGGGATACGAGCGCTGTTTACATACAGATGCAAATAAAATAACATTTTTTTTATAAAATAAAAAGGTAACCATAAATAAAAATTATTTACACACTCTTACTACATCTTGTATAATCAAATTAATATAGATTAGTCCCCTTATAAAAACTTGAATTATATTCTTTATTCATATATAAATATATATATTTATATATGAATATATTATACCTACCTG
>JABUQX010059312.1:37500-57308 GCA_015478945.1 Trachelipus rathkii | reverse complement strand
TAGAGATATAAGATCAAAAAATAGATAAGATAGATAGATAGATAATAGATAGATAGATAGTAGATAGATAGATAAGATAGTTAATAGATATAGATAATTATAATAGATATAGATAGATAGATAGATAGATAGATAATAGCATAGAGTACGATAGATAGATAGAAGAGATAGAATGCATAGATCGACTATAGAGATAGACAGAGATAAAAGATATAGATAGATAAATAGATATATATAGATAGATAGATAGGATAGCATAGATAGATAGTAGATAGATATAGAAGTGTTATAGATTATGATATATGTATAAATATAGTATATATATAGGATTATATATATACTATATAAAAATAATGATAATTCAATAAGTAATATATATGTATAAGTTATTAAATATATACATTTATATATTATATAATAATATATAGTAATATAAACAATATTTTTTATAAGCTGCCATAAATTGGTTTCTGGGGTGACATTAACCCCAAAATTACATCGAAAATTTAACCATTACTAAATACTAATAATCGCTAGTGTTAGTATATCCTCTAAAAGAAACTCAAAACAGAACTATCTATAATATTTTCTATCCGAAAAATCATGAGAATTCAATCGGAAATTTTTTGGATATAGTCAATCATTTAACACATTTATTTGTGAATGGGTCCCTACAGTGGAGGCATCCAGCCAGGAATGACACCTAACCCCTATGGTCCTTAAATGTACCTTGCGATGTGGCCTGGCGCATCCTCCCCCCACAAACCCTCAACAGTCACTAAAAGATAATCGATATTGTTTCGGTCTATCACGCACCTATCGATAATAATTTTGGAATATCGATTTTTTGAGACTCGGTGGGGTACGCCATACCCCAGGAACCCGTTCTAGGGTTAAATATTAATGATTCCTTTCACTTAGACACTGATATGTGTACTGTTTATAAATTCAAAGGAATACAGTTGCATGTACCTTAGCTATATGTATAAAGTACGACAGTAAATTAGTATACTCTAGAAGGATAACTGGTAGTGGTGAAGTAGAATAAAGTAAACAGGGTTTACAAGCCTGGTAACCCAGAACCCCGACCTCGAACCTAAAACATATAAACATTATTACTTATACTATTACTTTTAAGTGTATTGTCTAATATATTATTTAAAGTTCAAAAAGTGTTTTCAAAAAGAATAAAAAGTATATGTTTATGTCATTACCTCTAGAATCAATGTATTCTGTAAAATTAAGCAAGCGGACACCAGTCCAAATAAAGTAGGTATTTCAGATAAGATGATTGAATTTTCTGAGGTTCTTCAATGGTAAACCTTAAAAATTAAGAAAGAATACTCACAAAAGCTTGAAACAATAAATTTCATAAGTATGATAGAACACATTATCATGTCACTCTCTTGATAAAGAATCTTACCAGATAATTCTTAAAAGTAATAAATAATTGGAGACTTGTCAGATTCAGTAGTGAAGTGTTTGACATGAAAAAGATGCTGAAAAGAGAGATATACACAAAAAAAAAATCCACTCTCATAAAAGAAACTTTGGGGGGATTGTAATGAAAACTCTACAATATATATATACTATATATATAGATAGTATAATAGTATAATATATATATTTAATTAATATTTATATATTAATTTATAAAGAAATAATATATATATATATACGGGTATCATATATATAATAATAATATAAAATATTATATAGTTATATATATTTTTAATTCATATATAATAATATAATTTAAATAACACAAAAGCAAAAATATAATCTTTATTTATATAAAAAATATACAATATATAATACCGCCTATATAATAATACTCTAAACTGATAATAGTATAGTATATATAAATAATATATATATATATATATAGATATATGATTATATATATATAATATATATAATATATAATAATATATATATATATATAAATGCGTTGGTTTGACCCCAGAGGAGGCAATTTCTTTATCTTCCCACAATAGTTCTTTATTTACTATATATATATATACCGTATACTATATATATATATATAATATAATATATATATATATATATATATATATACGTATATCTAATATATATACTATATAACGGTATATATATTATATATAATTAATATATATATATATATTATATAATATAAATATATAATTATATATATTATATATATATATATATATATATATATATATAATATATATATATATATATATTACGATATAAATGAAAATAAATTAAAGAACTATTATCATCAAAAACCCAAGGCTTCCGTGTTATTACCCAACGTAATAGAGAATAGAATAGAGATAAACAAACGGAAGAAAAAAAAAAAAAATATAGAATATACTATATATATATATAAAAACATACCCAATTATTTTTGTATATTTGTGTAAATGATTTTTTTAATATCAGTTGCATGAATTCGAACACATTCTTTAAAATACAAGCCATGGCAACCTTTTTTGATGAGAATATTATAAAATCGATTATCTTTTCTAGAATATCGATATCTGATAGGATTACCTTAAACCAGACTATTACCCTGTAAACAATTACCAAAATTTTGAAAATCACAGTAGGGACCCTTAATGTAAACAGTTACTTATGTTATTTATTTAACAGAGAGGCCTAAGCCTATACTTAATATTTTTCAGTGTGCAGGAGATTGTGAGTGTAGGCCTAAGATATAAATCTTCTACACTTGTAATTGCAAAGTTTATGAATAGTAGGCTTTATAAAATGTAGATTTTCATATTTCTGATATATTTGTATCTTGATAAGATGTACATGTAATTGCTCAAGGTGTAAATCAAAGGTTTAGATATTTTAACCTTGTGCTTTACAGGTAGAATGGTAATCCTGTAGTTTGTTAATTTTTATGATGTGTTTCCTGATTGAATCATTTGAGCAATATCTTGCTAACTTATGCATAAATTTATGATACTTTTTGCTAATTTTTAAAAATTTTCTTTAAAGGACATGCTCATGTATGTTAAAAGATTACTTACAGATAAAATGAGTATTGCAAATAGAAATAAAACAGTTGCTGTCATATTAGGAGCAACAGGAACAGGAAAATCTAAGTTAGCAATTGAAATTGCTAAAAAATATAATGGGGAAGTAATTAATGCTGACTCTATGCAGGTAAGTTTAATTATTTTAGATTAATAATATTGGTTAAATTATGAGAATAATTATTGAAAATGGTAAATAAATATATATTTTTTTCTGAAATTGCAAATTGATCTTGATAATAATTTAGTGATGAGTTTTCTCTATAGGGCTAGAGTTTGTTTCCAAAACACCCTATTCTGGTTCCTCAGTTTCAATATCCAACTCTTGACTTTAAATGGATTGCTCTCTAGTGGGGGTAGCATCCATTTTAAGATACCTGAACAACCTCTTAATGGTTTTTTGAAGCTCTCTCCCTTTTCATTCATGTCTTCTTTGACAAATGTTTTCTGATTCTTTATCCTCCTAGATAAACTTGGTAGTTTAATAACCATTTATTCATCTAAGCTTGAAATGCTGGCTGTGAAAAGCAATATCAATTTTTCAGCCAGTTCTAAGTGGCATTTCTGAAACTTTTTCTAGTCATTGTTCAAAACCAAAAAAGAAAAAGCTGGATTTGTATAAATACTATCATTACCACACCATAGCAGCCAACTGTTATAATTTCTAATTCATTTTAGCAAAGGGTGTTTGTATTTGAGGGTGAATAAGTAATAGGAAAGAACTGAATTATCTTTTGTATTGTATTAATAATAAGGGTTAATAGTAGTGATGGGACGATTAATCATCATCAGCAAAATTGGGATATTTTTTTTGAATCGTCATCGTCAATTTTTGCCGATTATTTGAACAAATATTAAGAATTTTGGATATTAAAACTCAATAATAATAATTAATAATAATATATTATATATATATATATATATATATAGATATATATATAATATATATATATATATATATATTATTAAATATAATCGTATATATTATATATATATATATATAATATAGTGAAGTAAAATTGTATAGTTAACTATGATGGTTGATAATGATGTAAAATGTAATGAGTTCCGTATCTGGTCGGCGTGAGTGTCATAAGTGGATTGGTGTTAAGGATCAAGTGAATCGTTGTAATGTGTGGGGGACGCCCAGTGGTGACTCTAGGCAACCGGCGCTGTAATATGAATAGGAGTGGATGTGGTGGGATAAAATGAAATCGGTCCCACTTCTAAATTAAATAAAAAATAATAAATAGATCATAATTAAATTTAGTGAATTGAAATGAAACTTATATTACCAATTTATTATTGTTTGCAGTGTGTGTATGTAGAGGCCACGGCGTGTGGGGGTGGGGGGGGGGGTGGGGGGTGAGTGGTGGTGTCAACTTTTGTAATTCCTAAAGGATAATGTACACCAGAGATATTTAATAGTAAAATCTACGCCATAGTTATATGTATTATTTTGAAAAAATGTATAAGAAGAAAAAATGAATAAATAGTAATGTAAAAAAGTGAAGAAAAAATCAAAATGAATTAACGTAAACTGTATAAGCAGATATGTATGATCTAATAACACCAGATTGTAGAAAAAAATAGTAAATGGTTATATGTTGATGAGGAAACTCTAGCGATAAGCTCTAGGAAAGAGATAGAACCCACAGATGGTGTGAGAGATACGAATATTAAAGTCTAGTGATGTGTCATCGAATGTGAATGATCCAGCGGTACGAAAGAATATGATAAGTAGGCATACCTCAGGAAACAAGCATGGGGACACACAAGGGATAAGCCACTCAGGAATTGTTGATGCAGAAGCAGGCGAAAAGATCAGAAAGTGAGAGTGAAGCGACCACACCCAGACAAGCAGAGGTAAAGCCCCTAAGACTTGAGGCTCTCAGCTCAAAGAATACATCACAGCCCGGGTCCGTAAAATCCACCCCTGGGAATTAGGATGAAGCCTATGTGCGATCGAACCGAGAATGACGGCGGCGCATAATGTGTTTATTCGTTTAATGGGTAGGAAGAGCGTGAGTGAAGCCCAGGGAAAAACAAAGGGAAAAGCAAGGTATATCGATACAATGTATTATTGGACATGTTTAATAGAGTTACCGCTAATAAGTTAAAGAAAATTATATAAGTGTGGAATATTAAAATGTTGAAACAAGAGAAGTGAAAAGTCGAAAATTTTTTTGAATAAAAAACAAAAAAGTCATAGAATACGTTAAGCCCCGTATGGGGAGTAATGCAAACCAATACACAGGAGTGGTCCTCAAAAGGACGCAGGAAGGTAGAGAAGATGTGTACAAGAATGATGGTTGAGTGCATATGAGGCGAGGAAAACCAGGAAGGAAACAAGGGAAAACAAGGAGGAAGAACGACGGGGAAGAAATCGAGGACCCAGGACGCTAATATAAGGCTTGTGAATATACCTTTCGGATATAAATATTAATTATAGCCAAGATCGAATCTCTGACCCAGATATTGTGGTGAAATTGATTATCACATTAAGGCTGAGATATAATCTAGATGATTGATAGTGAATTAAAGATGAATATAATATGTATGTAATAAAGAGTTAAGAAATAGTCCTATAGGAAAACTATGAAAGGAGTTATACGTAAAAAGACGAAGAATAATGTGATGAGGAAAACAGCCCGATGGTCCGAGGAGTTCAAACCCCACGCTTGACAGCAATAGGCTGAGGTAAAAAACCACGACAGCTTCAACCCGCCTACTGCCCACTGCGACGGGGGGAGGGGACACCCTGAGACGTGCAGGCGATCGTATTCAAACCTGGTTGAGATAAGAGCTTTTAAATGATAATGGTAAGGGGGGGATAAAGGAATGTCACATTATTATTTTTTCTGTGGTGTGAGGCTATAAATATATTGCCCGAAACTAGAAGGGTGAATTAGCAGAGCACGTCGTGTGTGGTCTACCAGGTCGATTATAGCGGAAAAAAAATTAAAAAGGAAAAAATTTCCAAAGAGGAGTTATGACATAGTAGATAGGGTGAAAGGGATCAGGGAAGGGATGGAAAGACACAAGTGGTGTGTGTATCTCATAAGTGGATACCGATGCCTTACCAACCGAGTGAACCGCCTGCCACGAGCGGCGCTATATAATAAGGCGTAGTTGAATGAGAATAAATAATAAGCTATGTAAAGCAGGTAAAGAAATAATAAGGAAGACTTATAAATTATATATATATATATTAGAGAAGTTAGTGACTAGTGCGCGCGCGCGCAAAAACTACGTATGATCAGGGGGTCGAGGCTCGCCCTAATAGCCCTGGCCGTAGTAGGGTAGAGGTATATATATATAAGAGGAAGTTTAATCAGATGGTCCGAGTGATCAGGGGCGCCCGCTCTGGAATGGTGGGTCCGATTCACGCGCGCCGTGCCGAGAGCAGGGTTGAGAGCGTAGAAATGGAAGCATCATAAAATATTTAGCCAGTTCTAAATAGGAAGTACAGCCTAAAAGATATGATGAATTAGAGAAGAAATGTACATATTATAGTCATTAGTATAATGTCATGCGAGTAGGGCATATAGTAATAGCCCCAGCACTAAGACTAAAATCAGTTAGCGGTGCATTGGGAATTTTAAAGTCAAAGGAAGAAAGGAAAAAGTTACGAGAAGAGGAAGGCTCGCCCGCCAAATTGAAATGCATAAAGCGGAGAGATAAGTATGGCAGCCACGAAGTAGGGGATATAGCCGTGAACATATGTGGAAAAATCCAAGTTCACCACGGCGCGCGTGCTATGGAGTAAGTTAAGATATGCAGGAGATTTACCTTGAATATGGTTCGGGTGTAGTTAAAGGCGAGGAGTGACTATTTCAAACTGAGTTGTTGTTTGAAGATGACTAGGGTAAATTGATGAATTTTGGACGATGCTGGGGTCCTGTTAGCTGCTGAATTTTGGAGGGTTTTAATAGTTTCTAGTTTCTGCTATCCCTTTCAGTTGTGGAAGGGGGTGGGGGGTTGTGGTCTGTGCGGGGAGTTTTCGGTGGCTAGGTTGTTTGTATTTGATGGTTATCGGGCGTGTGTGGATGGATTAAAGGAGCTGGGGTTGTGCTTTAGCGGAAGAAACGTAGATAGAGGGCATTAAAATGTGATGCTATACGCGAGTAGCTACTGGGACTCTGTGTGTTATAGGAAGCAAGTTGAGATGGTTAAACCGTTTATCCAGCGTAAAGAGGAGCGGCGATAGGATCGTGTGATAAAGGTAGTGCGGCTTGTTTCGAGAGTTATTTAGGTGTAGTTTTTTTGATTGAAAGACGGCCTGTCTCGCACGCGGGTGTATATCTGATAGAATCACGCATGTGTGAAAAGATATTGGATGTAAGGGGCACCAAGTATTGTCAATCAAAATGATGTTGCCGTGCACGTGTGGTCGCAACGCTGATATATTTGAGGTGGGTGATTGGTGGGTATTGAGTCTCTTGAGGTATGTGCCACGCTAGTGGGCACTCACTGGGAGCTAGCTGCAGGGGCACGTCAGGGGCACTCACGGGCACCGTACGTGGGAGAGCGGATATATGTCTTTTAAGGAGTTTCTGTTGTGGTAATGTGAGGTTGGCTGAGTTTGCAGCTCGAGCGTATTGGTACATGTACTAGTAGATATTACTCGACGATATAGATGAAACCACTTAAATATATATAGATACATAGCCCTGATATATATATAGTATGCATGTGTAGTATGTAGCTAGTATGAGGATGTTGTAGTATAGAATATATATAAAGTACTATACTAATAACCAAGCTCAAGGCAATGATGACGGGTGTAGGGCCTAAAAAGGGACCCTAAGTAGTATATTTTATAGATGATATATAGTATATTATATAATGTAATAGTAATGTCTTTTGTTTTATACTTTTATAGATAAGTTTACAATAAAAAGCTCACGAATTGCAGCCTTACCTTCGCGAAGGTAAAGCGCAGGGTTCAAACAATCGTGAGACAGCAAAAAAAGGGCGAAAGCCCCACTCAGAACGCGGGGAAATGGTAGGCACGCGGGTAGAATATGCCCGTGGGCCAAAAATCGCAATCTGACCTAAAGTTCGACTCTGACCCAAATTTACGGTGATTAATTCAATTTTATGTTATTAGGGAGGTGTGGGATTAACTTAAATGACACCTGTGAATGACCCAATATGAATTGTACCTCCAGTGATTAAAATTAGTAATAAGAACGCTAAATAGAAATGTCGGGAGCATAATGATACGGGAAAATATAAAAAATACAAGGAATAAAAAATGGTGGTAGGTCCGATTGCACCCCTCTCCCCGGGGTCTAAAATTTTGAACAACTTTTATATGGAAAATTCGTATGATTATTTTTAGCGCTAATAAAAAGTTTCGATTTTATAGTCATAATTAATTTTATATAAACGATTTCCGGAAGTGATAGGCCAGATAAATACATTGTAATCTCACTAATTAAGAATTAGATACCCTGTAACGATATAAAGAGATGGTCAATAAAATACATAAAATAAGGAGAAACACATGAAAGTTGGCCGGATAGATACATATGATGGTACCCCCTATGTCGGAAATCAAAATCATTTTCTCCAACAAGGGCGGAGGGGTTAATCCCGTGAAAGACTTTAACCCAAGTGTGAGGCCCTTGTGACAAAAAGACTTTACCGCCCCAACTGAAGTAACCTGTTATAGAAGAAGTACAGAAGCAAGTGACTTTGCCAGGGCGTTTAAGAATGTCCTCAAACAATAACTCCCAAAAGAGTGTATACACTCTTAGATTGGCAAGGTGAAGCAACAAATTTTTCATGTTTATATCCAGAATTTGAAAATAACTTCAATTTTTTTCAAAAAGTGAAAATTTCTTATTGAAGGCCATTTTATACCCTAATTTATTATATTTTTTGAAAAATATAAAAACACTAGATTAAAGATGATCATAAATAAAACTTGTTAGTACTAAGGACGTGGGGACTATTAAATGACGCGAAATTTTTTTTTATTTATTTTTTTATTTAAGTGGCCACCGGATCACCCCTCTAAAAAAGGTGGCCCGGTCACCCCGCCTCAACTACATTCTCCCAATCTGGAAACAAGCATTCGTGTACTCCCAAAACTCAAGCCTAAAAAAGGACCCTAACTGCCCCTCCTCTTACCGCCCAATCTTTCTCCTCTCCTCCATCAGTTAACTGCTGGAGAAATTAATATTAAACAAAATCTCCCCTCTCATTCACCTGTCCCAGATTTCCAACATGTCTTTAACCTTTTGAGTCCGGATGCGACTGATTAGTCGCACTTTTAGACCCGCCTATAACTCGGGTTATTTTTGGCTATTTTCTGGCTTTTTTTTAAGATATTTTTGCACAGAGTTGTCAGTTCCATAGATTTAGGCAAGATAAAATTATGAAGTTTTGCTTAGTGTTTGATCTATCCGCACGTATGAGAAGAGGGCGTTTTCGATCTTCTTTGAAAAACTACATTTTGACTCAGTGACCGTGTATCTTTGAGTGAATTTTTGTGTAAAAAATTTTTACTTTTTGAATTATTTACATATGCATTCTAGTAGTCGTTAAAGAAAGATCTTTCAAATGATATAGATACTTTTTATTATATTAACACACCAAAGTAGAGAATATTGGACGTCGATAAAGCCAAAAACGAATAGAACAACCCGAAGGACCCATAGACGACTCCGAGGCCCACGGGCGGGGCGCGGAGGGAAAAGTTGGGGGTTATCACACCAAAAGAAACTCGCCCCCCCCCACACGAGAGCCACGAAAAAATAAGGAGAGTGTGGGGAGGCGCGCGCGCGTAAAAAATAAAACGGATGCTCTAAAGGCCTAGGAAAGTAAGGAACCTAATAATAGTGTATAAATCATTGACTAAAATCAGGTGTGTGTAGATTAATAACTCAATCACAATAACCAGAGTGAAGTAATAATAATAAATTGAGGCGATACAACCTAATAATAATACTTATCAAGATAAATATAATAATAAGAGTTAATAATAATATGAATAATAAATAGACACAAAATAGCCTAAATAAATAAGAAGTGTAGATGGAGATTGTCTCTCTAGGGCAAGGAAAAAGTAGGGCCAAAGTACTAGATACAAGCGTTTTGGATGCGAGTTGGTGCCGAAAAATAGAAGCCGTGTATTGGTTGTACCACTAACAGCTAGAATGTTTACCTAATTGTCACACCGGTCACAGACATCAAGTGTATGAGGTTTGTGCCGCTCAAAAAAATAAAGAGGGGCGACATAAAAATAAATAATAAAATAGAAGTGAATGTAGCATGACCATAAAAAATAATATCAATGAATAAGTGAGATCGAATACCTAAAAATAAAATAGAGTAAAAGTAAATTCACAATAAATAAAAATAATACCAGTATGGCTCACCATATAAAATAATAGTGATCCCAAGTGGAGAGTAAAGATAACGACGATAATAGGTCAGAGTTATAGAGAAGACTGCGGAAAATGATACTGAGTAAATTTTTAAGCCCCGATTTAATAGTCCCCAATATAGAAACCGTTTGTAAAATACACCAGAGCCACCACATAAGAGATACAGGTTAATAAAGCTGCCCAAATATGAGACGAAAAGACTCACCCAATATGAGACAAGTATGGTGGCAAAAGCGCTCCACATATGACGTATACAGGGTAAGTGAGTGGTAATGTAATAATAATAAAATTAGTAGTAAAGTATTAAAAAATTAGGTGAAGAGAACAAAAAAGGAAAAGGTAATAAGTGGAAGGTTCACAATAAAGTCTATAAAAATGTAAATATATATATATAGTTATGGGAGGGGAAAAAAACGACCGTTTCCGGGGAAATAAGAACCCACAACCTTACGGATATGGGCCCACGGATATAATATAAAAGAAATAGATATATATATATAATATATATATTATAAGTAATAATGATATATATAAATATTATAAATATAGATTATATATAATAATACAATATTATTATAATTTATAATAGAATATATTATATATATGGTGAGAGAGATATGAAAGAGAGAGATATGATTAGATATATATAAGAATATATATATGAGAGTAACGAGAGAGAGAGTAATATAGTGAAGTAGTAGAGAGAGATGAAGAAGAGAGAAGATGAAGAAGAGAGAGATTGAGAGAGTGAGAGATAGTTTTAATGTAAATTTTAATACAGTATAAAGTATATGAGGACTGAGTCCTACTAAACGTCATAGTTCTCAAACTAGTTATGAACATTTTCATAAACTTCTTATCCCAATTACAAACTCGTGGCGGTATAAATTCCGCGCGAACCGAAGAGGAGATACAAATGACAGCTCCTGATGTATTTACCAAATTCTGGGTAATTTGTTGTAATTTGGTAGAAGTGAGAAGAAAAGAAGAATGTGTGCGTGCAAGTCTCCCGACGATAATTTCGCGGGTGAGTTATTGTATAAGGTAGGTCGCGAGTCATGAGATATATTAATCTCAACCAGAGAAAATGGAGGTGTTTAAGGAAATTGAGAGCACGACGACATTTAGGATGACCATACCAGGCACCAAGAAAAAAGTCGAGCCGCCTAAGATGTGTGGTGTAATAACAATTTGCCTCAAAAATCGAAGTGGTGACAAGGATCGAGTGTCAAGAGCAAAAAGGCTACGGACCCGGCGCTCTCGCCCGATATAGGCATGAAGGGTAAAAACACAGATCCCAACTGTGAGACCGGAGAAAAGGCATGGTTGGGAGCCGAATAGGTAAAGAGCGGCAAAACGCACAACGAGACATATATATAGTTGAAAAATCAGAGGAAGACAGAAGGAACAGGAGGTTGGAAGAACGGAGCGGAGCGACGAACGCAGGGACATTCGCGGTACTCCCAGCTCAAAAGAAGCGCAGGCTAGTTCCCACCGTGTTCTCCGCGGGGAGTAGGTGATAAGACCCTTACTCAGCCCGCTCCCTCACCTCTCGAGCAGTGGGAAAAAGACAAAAAGGTAGCCGGAAGTGAATGTGACAAATAGGGTGGCGGAGTGGTGGATGGTAGAGAGTGTGCCCAAAGAATAGGGTTTAGCTGAATAATGCCAGAGCTGGGGCTATTAGAGTAGGGTTGAGTACTAAATAAAGATGTATTCGTACTATCCAGAAGTAATGATGGGTATGAACCAAACTCGTAAGCACAGCCTACATCATCATCATCAGTTGGTCAAACTGACTGAGAAATGCCCGAAGGCAATACTCTATTATGACTGTTACTTATTTACAAGTAGCTATATTTGATAATTAGAAAATATGTATAGAAATGGTTAGAAGTATTTATCAAATTAGTAAATGTATTGTAGCCAAAACTTCGTACAAATATAAAATAAGTGTATCATATGTAACAAGTTAAGTAAATCTGTAAGTAAATAAATTTATGTATTACCTAAAAGGTCTGCTTGAACTGAAACAGCTGTAAGGGTGTTACAGTCCTTAACGAAAGCAAGATGGCCGCCATCCTCTTCACACCATGTTTTAGCCGTGGTCCAATTCACAGGTAAGACTGTGATGAGTTTGAAGCACTGGTCATAAACTTCGAAATAGTCTGATGGACAAGCACACTCTAAAATGAAATATTATTATTATTATTATTATTATTATTATTATTATTATTATTATTATTATTATTATTATTATTATTATTATTATTATTATTATTATTATTATTATTATTATTATTATTATTATTATTATTATTATTATTATTATTATTATTATTATTATTATTATTGAAATATAAATTATAATAATAAATAGTCCTTTCTTTCATCATAAATATTAGTCTTTTCTGTTCGTGGTGCGAAACCGGAAAATTTTATTGGGGGGGTGGAGGGGTGACGGAGAAGGATTAAAAAGAATATTTTACTTTAGAATAAAAGGGTTTAGCCGGAACCACATAAATTAAAAATTATGGATCCGTAGCCGCCGGGAAATTTTAAAGTATTGAGCTGGAGTAAAATATATACTGATTCTGCCCGGCTCCGGCTCAAATGCTTGAACTAAATATATATATATATATATATATAAGAGTATAAAGAGCAGTTGTATATATATATATATTGTTGCTATGTTGTTACTAATAAAAAATTAGATTACTCAAGATATACAGTATATATATATATATATAAGTTATATATATATATATAAGTTAAGAAATATATATATATATATATATGTATATATATGATTTAATTTTTCGTTTGAAGCGTCACAACTGTTAAAGTCTGTTTTGTTTTTTTGTTTTTTTTTTAAAAAAAAAAAAAAAAAACGGGGATTATTCTTATCATTTATTTTCACCGCTCAAAATGAATCCTCATTTCAAAATTAAAAAAAATAAAAATTGCAAAATGCCTTAAAAATAGTAGTTTATTTATAAATAAAAATGAAAATAAAAAATTGAAAGAAAAAAGAAAAAAAAGAAGACGACAAAAAGTTTTATTGCCTCTTAAATTTAAAAATAAATTCCATATTTATTTATTTCTACAATTTTTCGATAATCAAAACATATTTGGGCATATATTTCACACAATAAACTAGCAAATGTTCAGCTAGTATCAAAAAGCTGTAAAAAAGCAGTAACAAACTTCATTTGTACTGTTCTATAATAACAAATCAAATTTTAAAACATTTTGAACTTCACATTTAGTGTAGTTCTTGCACTTCGCATTTACTTAACGACTTGATTATGTGAAAATTTTTATTTATCTTTTCACATTTAAAAATGATAAATTGATAATTATTATCGAACTTCCAACAGAATTACACAATCATTATTATATACAATATGTTATTATATAGCGAGTATAGCAGCAGAGCGGTAGTGGTGAGCATATATGTTATAGCAGCAAGGTTATACTATATATATATATAAGTATATATACATATATATATATATATAGTTATATATATATATATATATGTATTTATATAGATATATGCTACAGGACCCTTCCGTTTTACGACTCGTTTTGAATTTTTTTTTGTTTTTTTTTTAATATATTTCTAGTATATGATCCCTAACAATCAATTTAAGTGGTAACGGACATGATTCAAAAATATATAGGACCTTTTACGTTTTACGACTCCGTCAGTTTTAATTTTTTTTAACTAAAGGAATACCCAAGGTAAACCGCAAAGATGGTGAGTTGTGGGTCTCCTCGGCCTTCCGGGGTTCCACAGAGGGTAGTGACTATTTCTCCTTCCGCGGGTCTCCGGAACCCCGTTCTTTGGTATTTATGTCGCGGGTTCCTTCGCTCCCTCCCCTAAGGGCGTTGGAAAACGTCCCCCCCGTCCCCCGTCGGCGCGTCGGCTTGAGCCCCTAATTTTTTTTTTTTTTTTACATTGTTAGTAGATTTTTAATAGACGCTGATTCCAAATACATAATTGGTTTTTACAAAATTGTCTACCTGCCATAATTTCCCTGGATGTTTATACCTTTTTTCTTTTTTTCATTTATTTAATTATTTTTTACATTTTTTGCAAATAAGTTTTTATACGCTGATTTCAAATATGTAATTGGTTTTTCTGCAAGTGTCGTACTTTTCGAAATATTTCATTTTTGAAACAATATTTAACATAAATGTGATTTTTTAAAAAATTATTTAAAATATTTCGAACCTAATCATGTCCGTTATCACTGAAATTCATTGTTATTATTATATAGTAGCAATATATAAAAACAAAAAACAAAAAATCAAAAACTGATGGAGTAGGTGCAAACCAACAGACATATATATGGATTTAATTGAACTTATCTTTATATATTGCTATTATTGGTTGCTATATATATATATATATATATACATATAAGTTGGTTGTTGTTATATATATATATATATATATATACAAGGCTAAGGTTACATATATAGCGTGGATGTATATTGGTATATACAGCAGCAAAGCAGTTAGCAAAGCGTTGAGTTGGCTATGCTATATATATATATATATATATGCATATATATATTAGTTATATATATATTATTAAGTGTTATATATGGTTATTATTACATATATCTGAGCTGGTAAACGTGGACCACCACGAGGAGTGGGATGAGAGTAGAACAATACAAGCGGTAGAAACAGAGGGCTCTGAGAGCAATAACTGAAGAAGCAGAAGAGACAGAATAAGGAACGAAATAACCAGAGAAACTGTAGAGTGAAGAAGATTATACTAAAGATGGATGTGGGAAGACTGAGATGGTGGGGATATCTGGAAAGGATGTTCCTGATAGAATGTGCCGAAAAGAAGATGGAATGGACACCGGAGGGAAGAAGACCGAGTGAGGGGTAGACCGAAGAAAAGATGGACCTGAATCGGTGGAGGATTCTTTTTAAAGAGATGCCAGCTGCAGACAATGATGGTTGAAGAGAAGAGGAGTGGTCCAGGAGAGAGATGTCTGGAGTGGAAGACCCTCTCGCGACTGACAGGATGAAAGTCCTTCCTGGGGGTATATATATATGAGAAGATATATATATATATATATATATATATATATATATATATATATATATATATATATATATATATATATATATATATATATATATAATATAGTTGAACGAGGGCGGGGTCAGCACGGAAGCACATTCCCCTCAAAATTCGGGAAGGAACGCCATCCGGGCCACCCGTCTTCCTAACGTTCATAGATTTCAAGAGTTCATACCTGACCAAATGTAATCGCAGGTAAAGGCATAGGACACCTGAGAGGAGTAAGAGAGGGAGGAGGAGGAGGGAATCAAGGAATCATCCAGGGTTGAGTTAAAGGAAAATAGACTGGCCTTTTGAGAAGAATAAGTAAATAGAACCACCAGACTGACAAGAGGAGGAAAGACGATTTACAGAAGTTGGTAGAGATGTTTTTGGCAAGAGACCAGTAAGATTTTTCAGTAGGGAGAACCTAGAGGTTAGACTCTTCGACGAGCAAAGCCCGCTTTGCTCGTCGAAGAGCATTCCGCAACGATTTCTTTGTTTAATGAAAAATTAGCAATGAGTTATAGGAGAACGAGAATTTTTTTCTACTCCCGATACGCAATTGATTCCCAGCCGAAATGGGCCAGAGAACGCACGATCGAAACCATGATTATGAGGAGAAAAAGATTTAGTCGAAGAAGGAATGAACCTGCTCATCCCATCAACGATTACAGCTCCCACCTTATCGGCAGAAACCGAAGCGTCACCAGAGTCAAAGCAGTCATTCCAATCAGCCCGATTAAAGTGCCAGAAAAAAGCAAACTTTACGACCTTTAAGTATTTAGGTATAACTTAACGCATAATTTATAATCTTTACAATCTTAAAGTATCTAGATACATGTATCCGGAATCGGTATCGCCAAAGAAGGTAGCAAGTATCGGTGTATCGGTATCGCTAGCAAATTTTGTGTATCGATGTATCGGTATCGCTTAAGCAAATTTTTTGTATCAATGCCCATCACTGCTCCTTAGGCAGTATAATCATGCCATTGATTCATGATCGAAGACTAATTTTCGCTTGATTGCTGAAAATTTATAGAGGAGAGAACATACTCGAAAGAGAGAGTGGAGATTGGAAAATTTTTCAAACTTGATCACAGGTGGTGGCTCAGCTTGATTTGCAGTCAAGAGCACAAGAAACGGATCGCTTGAGCTATTTTTTCACTCTGCTTCAGACCAATAAATTGGAGCTGTTGACAACAATTCAAGACTTTGCTTCCAAAATGAAATGGATATCCCAATTTCTGCAGTTGTCAAACCTCTGGTGTGGAGATCTGCAGGATTTTCTTTAGACCTTACGAAATGAAATTTGGGAATGAATTGATGATTTTCTTTAAGAGAAGATATAATCTTTTGAATGTTCTTAATCCTATTTTTGACGAAGACGCTCTTGTTTTTTTTTTACTCCTTTAAGAATCCACTGTAAAGTAATTTGCGAATCAGTAAAGAAGTTTAAAGTGCTGAATTTTGAATTAGAAAAACCATTAAGGGCTTGAGGTAGGCATTTGAAGGTCAAAAACACCGATAAAAGCTCCACGCATAGTAGGGTCTTTATTTTTAAGGGGAAAATTTTCCCTTAGACCAGAGAAGGTTAGGTTCTCTGGTTCATGAGGAAACGCAGATCACGAAGCCATAGCGGGTGGAGCTGGTATCACAGAAGATGTGGAGACAGGTCGGAACTTTCTGTCTCAAAGCATGACCTATTGAATGAGATGTCTTTCAATAGGTTTAACTCAGAACTCAGCTTCTCTCATGAGATCTTCAACTGCTCGTCAATTTCGTCGTCCCAACCCATCTCCTGTTCCAATGTTTTCTGTATTAGAAGACGGCCACGTATTGTAACAGGAATGTACAGGCAAAACGGGTCAAAGATCTTGGCAAATTGAGAGAGAAACTGGCGTTTTGTTTGGGTGGTTGAAGAAATATCACAATCACTCAGTCGGATCTAGTCTGAAGTAGTATCGAAAGGATATCCCAGAACCTTTTCTTCTGAATTTTGGTGCGATGAATGCTTTCCCTCAAACCCTAAGAGTGTTCGAAGTTCAGGACTATTTGTGCTCCAAGAGCACAAATCAAAACCTCCCTCGTGCATATGAGTTGTAGTTTAATTAAATATGTCAGTTAAAGTGTTGTTTGAACACTGAAAAATTAAAGTTGTCAATATAAAAATTGTTCTCCAGTAGTGAAGAACAAAGATCTGGTGAATAATGTTTCGCGTGGTGTCGAATAACAGCACGAAGTATATATGGACTGACGGCCAGACCAAATATTATGGATGTATATCGAAAGATGTGCAGAACACCATTTTCTTCCCAGAAGAGACAGAGCATATCACGGTCCTCCTCTTTCTTTAGCCTAATTTGTAAAAAGGCCTTCGAGATGTCCGTCAACACTACATACTTATTAGTCCCAAATTGTAAAAGCAGTCTAAATAAAGAAGCCATCAGATCAAAACCAGGGTAGCACGCCTGGTTAAGAGATGGACTATTCCCGACCAGAAGGCTGTAGTTGAAGAGCGGCCTCACTTTCCTGATAATCTGCTCGGCAGTCTTCACCACAGGCGATGGGAGATCCAGATATGCTTATGAAAGTCTCTCGGAGACAGCTGTACGTGCTCAATGATTCCATCGGTCAGATACTGACGAAAGATGTCCCCATTAGAAGACTCGAGGATTTGTCTTTGAAGAATTTTGCTAAACTCAATGAAGAAATGCAAGAACCACTTGGTGGTTTGATGACACCTCTTTTAGCACATCTTCGTACAACGGAATTTCTACATGATTATTTCCTTCCTCGAATCCTATACCCTCATGGTATCTGCGATTGAAGAAGGTGTCGATGGAGACTTGGTCGGCCTCCTCGTTAATGCCAATAGGTTCTAACTTGTATAAGTTTTTAAGACCCACGTCTAGGTCTATGTCTGCGTGTGCATGAAGAAGAGGATCGAAGTAGGAAGGATATGAATCTATAATAGAGTTAACGGCTGTATCTGGATTTTTTTATGGACTGGCGGAAAGAAGAGGTCAACTGTGGTTGTCATAAAGACTCTTCCTCCTTTTGTTTGCGAAAATAATTGAAGTTGAAAATTGTGTCAATTTGAGGTGTTAAAAAACTGACAGGTCCAAAGGGTTAAATGGCACTTCCTCAAAAACAGTTGAAAGAACTTTGAAATGTTTCATCAGGTATAATGAATCTATCCCAAGAAGACATTCCACATTTAGTTAAAGACTAAATTTTCCTGATATATATTGCTGGGTATTAAATATCAGATTGAATGTAGTTTGCTTGAAGGGCAGGGTCAAATGTTGGATCCAGCTCATTTATTACCACCTAAAAATGGACATAAAATTGTTAATTTTCAAGAATATTTTGATGGAAAAAAAAGAAAACTGGAGCTTGTTCTTACTTTGTTTTCGGGTGTTTTTCTGTCTGTAGTCATTATTTCGGAATTTTCATTTTTTCAAACCATATTTTTTTTTTTTTTTTTTCTTTTTTTTTTTTAACATTTCTGCTAATCAACTTCTAAATTATTTTTTCGAAAGAACTTTAAACTTGAAATACACATAGATTGGTTCATTACACAAAAGTCATGGAGTAGTTTTTTGATTTTCTGAAGGCTATTTGTGTCGAAATTCAAACCCACTTTTTCTGTTTTTTAAAATGAAAAATTGAGATAATTGTTTTCTGCTGATGCGATCAGGATGAAATCCTCAGAGCTTATGTAGTCAGAGAATACACACAATTTTTATTTAGATAATTTCTTTATATATGCAGTAGTTTTGGATTTGTTCTTGAAAAAAAAATTAAAAAAAAAATTTGTTTGGAAATTTCTCCAATTTTTTTTCTTGAATATACAAAAACATTGTATAAGTAAAAGATGTATATATTGATATATATTTTTTTCCTACTCATCCGATCAACATTAAGTTTTCAGGGGTTGTATAAACCCTGAAAATTTGATGTAATGATCGGATGAGTTTTAAACCTCTTCTTAAAAAAAAAAATAAAAAAAATAAATAAATAAATAAAAAAATAGATAATTTTTTTGTATGCTTAATAAATTTAAGAAAATTTAATAAATTTGTTCAAGAACAAATCCAAAATTACTACGTATATAAAAAAAAATTATTTAAATCAAAATATGTGTATTTTCTCCGATGACATATGCTCTGAAAATTTTATACTGATCGCATCAGCAGGAAAAAAATTATCGCAATTTTTCATTTAAAAAATAAAAAAAAAACAAAATAATAAAAAATAAACAAAATAAAAGTTTTGAATTTCGA
>JABUQX010059312.1:0-32500 GCA_015478945.1 Trachelipus rathkii | reverse complement strand
ATCTGAAACTTGCACCAGACATTCATCTCTTCTGTTTTTATTTTTGTTAATTTCTTTTTGGAGTTATTTGAGTTTTTGTAATTGACACCACCTCACATTTAATATGTGACTTTTGATTTCATATACGTATGTATAATATACGTTCTAATACACCTATGCTGCAAGTTAATTGCAGAAATAAGTTGTCTAAGTTACATTAATAGCACATTTTTAGTTTGGAAAATTTCCGTAGAGTTTTTAACCAGCCTATCTGTAATAACAATTTTGTATATATTTTGATGATAATTCACTGGTCGACAACAAATTTTCTTCAGAGATATTGTTGTGTTTTCTTTATAGCATTTTTGACGCTGATTTCAAATCTGCAATCAGATTTGCTGTAGCACGTAGGGTTTTTATGATGAAGAAATTTTCAATATTTTACAGATTTTACTATTTCTTATAAAGAAACGTTAGTTTTTCAACATATTATTTAATTTATCTTAAGCAGTTTTGATAATTTAGCAACATATTGTTACTTACTTTTGTCATCCTACGTCTGGCAACATTATCACTTGCATTTTCAGACTTATGGCGCCATGGTAATGGTCTTAACTCTTTAGTTAACCCTTGTTTTCTGTTGCCGAAATCTGTGATGTGCTTTTATTATTTTGAATTTTCTTGGATCAAATAGCATGCCTCGTCAATGTAAAAATAACTAAAACAAATTTTGCTTTGTCTGTGGCTGTTTCACAACAACAACACAACAACGAACAATTAAAACAGACCTTAAGAAAATATACAATATGTATTTTGGTTGTCCTTTAGGTGACCAAGAAAAAGCATGGGTGCCTCATCAGATTGTTCATTTGTTCAAAACGGATTTACGTGATTTGCCTTTGAAAATAAGAGAAAGTTTCAATGCCTGCTTTCTATAACCCATATATGAGGAGGCCAAAGAAGATCATCATGGGGACTATTATTTTTGTAGTGTGGAATCTACAAGGTTTTCTGCAAAAACAAACACCATATTGTCTATCCAAACAATGATTCGACACGTAGACCAGTCCATTATAATGAATCACTCCCCATTCCAATTCCGCCTGATGATGAAATAGCTTCTATTGCAGATGCAATGGATGGTGAAGAAGGGGCAGTTGGTGGCATTCCCGGACAGTCGGTAGACCCAGATTACACGATAGAAGAAAGCCATTTTGAGACAAATCTATTTTCTCAAGAACAGTTGAATGATCTTGTTAGAGACTTATCTCTATCGAAAGAGAAAGCAGAACTTCTCGCCTCAAGACCAAATAGAAAAAATTTACTTTATAAAATTTCGATCAGTACATACCGGAAAAGGAATTTTAACTTAGCAGCATACTTTACAGTAGGTGGTCCTTTTTGTTATTGCCACGATATAGATAGATCATTCCTTGATTTGCCTCAGACACGCATATAGCATCTGAGTGGCGTCTCTTTATAGATTCATCTCAAAGAAGCCTGAAAGTAGTTCTTTTGCATAAGGATGATGTAAAGCCATCTATCCCCAGCCCATTCGGTCATCTCAAAAGACAAATGACAATTGGACATACTGCCTTAAGCAGTCAATATTACAGTCATTCAATGATCTCTGAAGGTTATAGCATGATAATGGGAATGCAAGCTGGATACAAAATAAGGTGCAATTCTTTTCTCTGGACGTCGTGCTATAATGACATTATGTTAGACGTGATGCTCTAAGGACGCAGGATGTCCTAGGAACAAGCAGTGTCCAGGTCTGTTCCTTGGTATGATCCCCAAAAAAATTCTTATCTACCGACCACTCCACATTAACCTTGTTTAATTGCAAGGAATTTTGTTAAAGCAAGGGGAAAGTGAATTCAGAGGGGTTGAGATACCTTTCCCAGAAATGTCCGAAAGTTGCAGTACAAACAAAAGTGTAAGGCAGGGAATTTTTGCTTGACCACAAATCAGCGAGAGTTTAAAGCATGGGATTGAAAAGGCTCTCTTTCCTTTCTTTGAACATTTGGAAAAAAAAAAAAAAAAAAAACCCGTTGGGGGGTGGTTTTCTTTCAAATGGATATGCAAAAACTTTCTTAGGAATAAGCAAGTCTGCTGAATATAAAAAGAGTATTGAGACCTTCTTTATGGCTTATAAAGAAATGGCATTGTCGCATGTCTTGAAATGCCATTTCTTTCATTCCGCTTTAACTTTGTTTCCCAATGATTCTTGGTGCAGTAAGTGACGAGCAATGGGAGAGAGCGTGTCCATCAGGACATTAAGACTATGAAACTCTATCAAGATTTTGGCAAACGAAAACATGATGGCTGACCATGGTTGGATGCTATTTCGTGAAAATCCAGATCAAACTTAAAAGAAAATCACAAAAATCTGCATTAAGCCTTTTTTCTTTAGTAAATTTAATTTGCATATTCGAAATTTATATTATTCATTTTCATGCTATACTTTTTATAGTACTTGAAGATAAAAGACACTTCAGTGGGTTTGTGTCTTCTGTTAATTTAGGATATTAAAAAAATTTATTTTTGTGAAACTCATATTTTTCGTGTTCGTTTTGATATCTCTTATGCATCATATAAGAGAGAGGTCGCATACTTAATTAAAAGGATAGGCTACCCTCGAGAATGAAGAATTTTAGGTTTGTTAAAGCCTATGGTCCCCCTTTAATTTTAACAAAATTCTACTATCATTTTGTAATGTACGCATTAGTACACACACATGGAACATCTTTCTCTCAAAACTTTCCTAAAATTTAAATATATATATATATATATATATATATATTATTATATAGATATATAATTATATAATATATATATATATATATATATATAATATATATATATATTATATATATAATACTTATATATATATATATATTATATTAATATATATATATATATCTATATATATAAATATTTATCACAAGAATATAGTTAAAAAATATTAATACATATATAACTATAATTATATATATATATATATAATTAATATATAGATTTATATACATACTATATTATATATATATATATATATATATATATATATATATATATATATATATTATTATATTATATATATAATATAATATTTATATATTTATTATTTTTTTCTCTTATGAATTTTATTAGAAAAATCATACTTAGCTAGAATCGTTCTAGCAAAAATTCGACACATTTAGTATTGAAATTTGACGATTAATTGTTCGCAATAGAGGAAAGTAATCAAAATTTGAAATTATTACAATCTTTGGTTTGGATTTTATAATCGTTATAATTTGGCCCATTTTCTGCTAGGCTTATGTTTGGATTTTGTGTCCATCTTTTTTAATCATTTTTCAATATTTTTTTTATTAAATCATAATAGCTTCTGTAATAAAGGTTGCTTCTCGGGAGGAGAGGTATGAGGTATCTATGTATTCCTCAGACTTCATACTTTCTTCTGTGTAAATTTTCTTTTTTTAATTTCCTATGAGAAATATTAGCTATCAAGTTTTTAACTTGATATATGGCATTACATGTCGCCAGGCAAGTTTGATGTCTTATTTCTTTGTTTTCGTGTTTTCTTTGGTGTAATATTCTTTCATTGGTTGAAAGACAATTATATTACACACCTTTTAATGTAAAGTTAGTAATTTTTCCGTGATTAATAAGTAATTTCGTTTATTCATTAATTAACTAATTGAAAACCTTCTTCGCTCCCATTTTTGGGGCCTATATAAAGCTGAGATAGATCTTGAGGCCTCATCCTTTCTTATAATCGCTGCTCTTCAGGTCGTAATGTTCCCCCCAATTTTATCTTGCCTCTGACCTGCAACGATAGAACATCTGCTACTAGATTCATTTATTACAGCAACTTAAAGTAATCGTTAAACTCATATTTGGACTACATCTGCTCTTATAATGGAAGTAAATATTTCTTTTTAGTACCCATTAGAAAATGGGTAAGTTCCAGTAGGATTGATTGCATTCTTTTTTTTTATTTGGCAGTCAACGGAAACTTGAAAATTATTTCCTCCGCCGGTTTATTTCTTTTAGTGAATTTTTTAATGTGATACTGGCCAACTGGACGTTAGTTAGAATTCTAATTCCGATATATTATTTCAGATGACTAATCTTCCTTCTCCCTTTTTTCAGATATTACTTAGGGAAATATTTAAGGCCATTATTAATTTTCGAAAAATAATAGTTAATTTTCTGACGAATTGTGTTGTGCCAAAGTAGGAGAGAGCTTCTGAATTCTTTGGTTATCTCTGTATAGGCTTTAACTAAAGCTCCTGGTGAGTCCGATTTATCCACTTCTTCGTAATGACACAATTCATTAATTAGCGTTATGTTCCGATACTGCTTTGGTTTTCTCATTCCCTACGAGAATTATCATTACTTGCTTTTGTCGTAAGTATGGTATTTCTTGCGGAATGTACAGAAGCAGTTCTTCTAGATTTCTAATTTTTGTTATTAAAAAGTCCAGTATATTTAGATCTTTAGAAACCATCGTAAAGCAGTTGATGGTTAGATTTTGGCTCTGTTCTTTTAATCTACCTCTGAAACCTATTTTCTATATGTAATACAATCCAAACCTTTACAATCACGGTTAATTCTTGATCACACAATTGATGCTAAATATCCCCCATTTTTTAAAAACGATAACAATTAAAAGTTGAAATATACATTGTAAAAAGATATATATTACAGCAGCAGCAAAGAGCAGCGTTGGCTATACATATAGCAGCAGCATATATATATATATATATATATATATATATATATATATATTATATATATATAAGATATATATATATATATATATATATATATATATATATATATATATGCTGGGAGGAGATAATCCCTGACTCGTCGTGTTTTCACATGGCGGATGGGGGAGGACCCTCTAATGAGGGTAGCTCCGAAATATAAAAATAAGGAGCCGTGGACCAAAACTGCAACCAGGACAGGCCTAGCAAGCCGCTGGCCAAGTGGAAATGCTCAAGAAACTCCTGTTTTGCCTCGGAACCACGGACTGATTAGACGGAGACGACCGCGCGATAGAGGACCTGAAAACGGAAATCCTTCCGGGAGAGGCCTTAGAGTGGCTACCCTGAATGTTGGAACCCTTAGGGGTAAGGAGGAGGAGATGGTGGAGCTGATGCTGGAAAGGAAGTTGGATATTTTGGGAGTCTGTGAGACCAGACTCATGGGAAGTGGTAGCAAAACAATACATAACAACTATCAATTGATGTACAGTGGTGGGGAGGTGCACAGACATGGAGTAGGAGTAATTTTGACGGAAGAAATGGCGCAGAGAGTAGAAAGTGTGGACTATGGGGATGAAAGAATGATGATGTTTTCGATCAAAATGGAACACATGGGTATTAGTGTTATACAGGTATATGCACCGCAACAGGGAAGAACTGAAGCTGAGAAGGAAGAGTTTTATCGGAAACTGCAGGAAATTAAAAATAGGTCGCCATATGCGGAAAGAATAGTGATAATGGGAGATTTGAATGGACATGTTGGAACACAGAGAAGAGGTTTGGAGAGTGTCATAGGAGCCTTCAGCGTTGGCGAAAGAAATAGAGCTGGAGAGAGAGTGATAGATTTCTGCTTGCAGAATGGATTGACGGTTATGAACACCTGTTATAAACATAGAGAAAGTCATAAGTGGACATGGTATAGATGGAGCAGAGAAAGGGTTGACTATGTGGAAAAATCCATGATAGACCTGATACTGACTAATAAAAAGGAGATGTTTAGAGATGTAAAGAGTGTACCATCCGTGTCTGGAGATGCAGACCATCGTATGGTGTTGGGGAAGATGATATTAAAGAAACCTACTTTGCATCCAAGAAAGATGAGAAAGAGAGTGCAAATAGAAAAGATCAAAGAGGCAGGATGTAGAGAGAACTATCAGCGGCAAATAAGAAACAATATGACAGCAGAAGAGGAGGGACAAAGTGTTGAGGAGTGCTGGAACACCTTTAAGGGAGCGGTGCTAAAGAGCGCAGAAGAGACGATGGGAATAAAAATGGTGGGAGGAACAAAAAAGAAGAAAACACCATGGTGGACAGAACGTGTTAAAACTGCTGTACAAGAGAAGATGAGATGTTTTAGGAAATGGATAAAAACGAGAGGTGAGTTGGAGAGAAGAGAATATGTAGAGGCTCGGCGAGAGTCTGATAGAGTGAAAAGGATGGAAAAGGAAACCACCTGGGAAAAATCGGAAACGAGTTGGAAGAAGATGTGACAGGCGTAAGAAAGCTGGTTTTTAATATAGCAAAGAATTACAGGAAAAGCTCAACACCAATGGCACGAGCTATAAAGGACGAAAATGGAGTCCTAATAGTAAACCAAAGGGAGATTGACGAGAGGTGGAGGAGATTCTTCGAGGATTTGTACAATGTGGAGGACTTAGCGGAGGAGAGACTGCGAGAGCCTGATTTGATGGGGCCTAGGGAGAGGAGGAGTGGTCGATCACGGAGGAGGAGATGATGGTGGCGTTGAGAGGTATGAAGAGGGAAAGGCGGCTGGAGAAGATGGAATAGTTGCAGAGATGCTGAAGGAAATGGGAGTTGAAGGGAAAAGACGGATGTTAAATCTGATGAACAGGTGTTGGAGAGATGAGGTGGTGCCTGGTGAATGGAGTAGAGAAAAAAAACTGAAACATAATAAAAAATAAAAAAAAAAAGATGATAAAACGGAATGTGGAAACTATAGAGGGATTGCATTAATGTCACATCCTGCGAAGACCTATGAAAGGATATTAGAGAGAAGACTGAGAGAGGTGGTGGAAGATAAGCTAGAAGAGTGGCAACATGGTTTCAGACCGGGGAGATCGACTATAGATCTGGTGTTCGCTTTAAAGATGATAAGTGAAAAGAATTGGGAATTTAATAGAAAAACATATGCAGCTTTTGTAGACCTAGAAAAGGCTTTTGATAGAGTGCCAAGGGAGTTATTGTGGAGGGAACTGAGAAGAATAGAGTATGGAATACCTGAGAAATTGTTAAAAGCAATAAAAAGCACTTATGTAGACAGTAAGTGCAGAGTAAAGACTATGTCCGGTGAGGGAAAATGGTTTGATGTCACAACAGGGGTGAAGCAAGGGAGCGTGCTGTCTCCAATTCTGTTCATTATATACATGGACAGTTGTGGGAGATCAGTGCGGAACAGAGTGGAGAATGAGATGTTTGGATACGCGGATGACTTGGTGTTGTTTGCACAAAATCAAGAGAGACTGCAAAGTTTTCTTGAGGTTTGGGAAGAGGAGTTGGAGGAGAGGGGTATGAGGATAAATCGAGGGAAGACAGAGGTGATGTTGATCGGAGGTGGTGGAGATGTCCTGGAGGTAAGTTTGAATGGAGAAAGACTGAGACAAACGGACCAGTTTAACTACTTGGGGGTGCACTATGGTGAGGAAAACGACACAATGTTGGAATTAAATAAGAGAATTGGGAAATTTAATGGGACAGTAGCAATGTTGTTCCCATTGTTAAAGGAAAGAGCAATTTCGAGACGAGTCAAGATGGTGATATACACAAGTATAATGAGACCAATACTGATGTATGGGCATGAAGCATGGGCTCTTAATACGAGAGCAAAGAGCAAGTTGGAGGCGTGCGAGATGCGCGTGTTGCGACTGATCAGAGGAGTGACAAGAAGAGACAGGAGGAGAAATGAGGAGATTAGGGCGGATTTAGGCGTGAGAAGCGTGGTGGAGCTTGTGGAGAGAGGACAGCTGCGGTGGTACGGACATGTTAAGAGGATGGAGGAACAACGAGTGCCCAGACGATATCTAGAATGGATACCGGAGGGAAGAAGAAGTGTCGGAAGACCTAAAGTTAGATGGAGCGACAACGTGAGCGCGGCGATGGTGAAGAGAGGAAGGAGCGTCCAGGATGTGGAGGCGTCTGAGATGTGGATGGACAGAAGTCGTTGGAGAGGTTTCTGGCAGAACAACTGACGGATGCATGCATCTAGAGGAGATTGGTGAAAGGGAGAATATATATATATATATATATATATATATATATATATATATATATATATATATATATATATATATATTATTAAAAGAGCAGCAGTTGTGCTAGATATATATATATATATATATATTTTTTATATATATATATATATATAGTAGTATTTGATATTATATATATTTTTGAATATACATATGTGTTATATGGTTATATATATATATATATATATATATATATATATATGTTATATAAAGAATAGTATATATATATATATATATATATATATAAGGTTATATAAGTTACATATATATATTATCGAGAAAATCACTCATCACTGGTTTATCAGTATTTATAGAAATGTCGAAATATCGATCATATCGATAAACACCCATTTTATAATCGATAAAACCGGTTTGAGAAAATGTAACCTTCAAAGTGCGATGAATCTGTTCGGAAGCAGTTATTAAAACATATAGAGATATTTAAATTAATGTTTCAGAAAGAAATGAAATTTTTTCAAGCAATTTTTCGCCGCTTTTTACTTAAGTCATATATGAACATAATTTTTATATTACTGATCCTCGAACTGTAAGCTTTCTGATTATATAAAAATTTGTTTTTATAATTCAAAAAGTCATTATAAATAATATTAATAATAATTATACACGCACACACACACACACACACAATATAATTGTCAATACACACACACACACACACACACACACATACACACACACACACACACTTATGTGAATTCTGTGCTGGATCAAACGCACAATATGAGTGAGTAATAATACACACACACACACAGAATAATACACAATAATAATAATAATAATACTGCACACACTCACACGCACACACAGTACCATTATTACTATTATTGCTTGATATTATTATTATTATTATTACTATGATTATTATTATTATTATTATTATTATTATTATTATTATTATTATTATTATTATTATTATTATTATTATTATTATTATCAATATTATTATTATTATCATTATTATTATTATCATTATTATTATTATCATTATTATTATTATCATTATTATTATTATCATTATTATTATTATCATTATTATTATTATTATTATTATTATTATTATTATTATTATTATTATTATTATTATTATTATTACTATTATTATTATTATTATTATTATTATTATTATTATTATTAATTTACATATTATTAATTATTATTATTAATTATTATTATTATTACATATAATAATAATAATAATAATAATAATAATAATAATAATAATAATAATAATAATAATAATAATAATAATAATAATAATAATAATAATAATAATATTTAAAGAGAAAACTCAATAAAATAAAAGACTATTATACTATTTAATATTATTTAAACACATCATGAAATTTTTAAAAACAAAAGGATATTATTATTATATTTATTTAACGAAAAGGATTTGTTTTTTCTTCTTCCTATTTTCTTTTTAAGAACAGGATCTACTTGACACAAAGGAAATGAACTAAAATCAGTAGTGCAAGGATAATTTCCGAGATAGTAGTGCAGAGCCCCAAAGGTTACTGCACAATTACTCTGCAATTCATTTGATGGATATTGCAAGTTAGATTCCTAAAATTAAAAGATGAAAACAGTGTTATATATATATATATATAAGGTATATAAGTTAGTTGGCTGCTGCATGGCTATTGCTGGTTGGCTATATGCGCGGCGCGATGATATATTATATTACGCCATATTACGCTGGCTGGCTGCTGCTGGCGTCATTGCTGCCATGGCATGGCTATATATATAAAGATACATAGCAGTATATGCTGGCTGGTTGGCTGGTTGGCTGGCGCTGGCTACATTGTTAAGTTGCTGGTTATTATTGTTGGAGTACATATTGGCTACATATTACAAGGCTGGCTACAGTTGGCTATTACAACCACTCAGTATTGTTAAGGTTGTTGTTGGTTATTATTGGCTATTACATGCCATACACTCAAGGTTGGCTATTATAAGTTGTTATTACATATGATATGTATTATTACATACATATATACATATATATATGTGTATATATATATGTATATATCCATACATACATATATTATATATATATTATTATATATTATTATATAAGGCTATTATTATGTTGTTATAATATATTACTATATATGCTATAATATATATATATATATATATTATATATATATTATATATATATATATTATATATATATTATATTATTAATTATATATTATTATTACATATATATATATATTATTATTATAAACATTACATATATATATATTATATATATATATTATATTATTATTATATTATTATTGTTGTTGTTGTACTATTATTATTATACATATATATTATATTATATATAATATACATATATTATACATATAAATATATATAACATATTGCTGCTGCTGCTGTTGTTGCTGGAGCAGCACAGCTGAGTTGAGCAGTTATACAGTACAGCTGCATGCTGGCTGGCTGGCTGCTGCTGCTGTCATTATGGTTAGCAAAACAGCTAGTTATTGGGTATGGTTGGCTATTATTATTGCTATTGTTATTATGCTATGGTTATTGGCTGGGCGCATATACATTATTACATATTGTTGAAGAAGATATATACAAATATATATTATTATTGCTATTATTACTGCTGATATTATTATATATATATATATTATTATTATTATTATTATTATTATATTATAAAGATAAAGAAGTTATTATTCTTTATGCTTATTGGTTAATATATATATATATGTATATATATATATTAGCTACATATATTATTGGTTGGTTGTTACATGTTGTTGAGCTGTTATGTATTATTATGCTATTATTGGTTATTACATACATATACATATATATTATATTCATTTTGTATATTATTATTATTGTATATTATATTATTGTTATAACCATTAATATTAAGTTAAGGTTATTACGATATATATGCATGCTATTATTATTATTATTATTATTATTATTATTATTGTATTATTATTACATATATACATATTACATATTATTATTATCATCTTATATACATATATATATTATTATTATTATTATAAAGAATATGCCATATATATTATTATTATTATATAGTTATATATTATTATTATATTATATTATTATTATTATTATTATATACATACTATTATTATTATTACTATTATTACTACAACTACTACTGTTATTACTATAACATATATTATTATTATTATTATATGTTATTATTATTATTATATTATGCTATACATTATATTTATATTATTATTATTATTATGAAATATTAGTATTAAGTTCTTATTACATATTGTTATATATTGTTATATAAATATAAATTATTATTTTTGTATCAGTATACATATGTAGATTATTATATATTATTATTATTATTACATATATATATAATATTATATTATATGTATATATAAATATATAGAATGAGCATATTATATATTATTATATATATATATATTATTATTATTATTATATTATATTATTATTATATATATTATTATATATATTATTATCATTCGCGTCTTATTATTAAGATATATATATATGAGCCAATTAAACTCATCTAAATTAAGTTGAATGATAAATGAAACTTTCTTCTTTGGTTATCTATTGTAAGGCATGAAATATTTGTCAGAATTTTTGTAATAAATAAATCTGGTTACAACCATTTAAGATGCTAAGCATGATATAATTTTGGATATTTCAATGAAAGCTAGTAACTAAGACGTTTAATGAACTGGTTCGTTTATGAGGGCCAACTAATCCTTATTTGTGCCTTTCTTGTAACGCTGCAAAGACTATAGAAGGGTTCCTAAGCTGCGTATACATGTAGACATTTATTGAAGCATTGTGTGAGGGTATGTCAATTTTTCAGCTGTAGTTTTTGCTTTTTTATTTTTGAACGCAATCTCCACTTTTTCGTCTAATTTTACTGTTTTAATTAAATAAACTTCGATTCTAAAAATTTATATAGTAAAGTGGTTCATTTATGTGGGAAAACCGGTCAATGCTTATATTAAAATCCTACCAAGGAAGGATCATAATTCTTTACCGCTTTTGGTCTTCCCTTGTAAAATGCTTTCTTCTGTTATTGTCAGAAAACTCCTTTAGCTCATTGGAAAACTAAATAGCTATTTTGGTTACGCCGATTTCGCATTTAGTTTTGGAAATACCACCTGTTCGACACTTCCAATAAAATTGAAGTGTTTTCTTCTTCTTAATTGTAATCAAAATATCGTCTACATAAACCTATACATCTTTCATTTGGGAGAAGAGCACGCTCATGTATATCTTGAAACGCCGAAGGACTATTTCGAAAATCATCGAGGGAGGTGAATTGGATACCCCAAGGATCAGTTATGGTGAAATATTTTTGATGTTTTTCGGTGATAGGCAATTGATAAAAAAAAACAAAAACATTTGTTAGATCGAGTTGACGATATATTTTGGAACCTTTTATGTCACAAAGCGTATCCTGTATATTTTGCAAATTAAATACATCTGATTGACATTTATTATTAAGACTTCTAAAATCTTATATGTGACGCATGCTACCGTTTGATCTTTTTTGAACGGACAATGGAAAACTTCATGGCAATCGCGTTCGTTTCAACACTTTAGCATTTAAAAGACAATTCAATTCTACTTTTGTCTTTTCATATAATTTTTGGGGTATTCGGTGTAATCTTATTTTTATTGGAGGGACGTTTATTTTCACTTGATAGGGAAAGGTATCAGAAATTCTTTAAAAAACACCCTCAGGCATATTAGGATTGCTCTATAGACTACATTTTTTACCTTCTCTCCCCCAATATGAGATATTCCTCCCTCCCTCTTTCTTTTTCGCTAGCCGTAATATCCATTGTATTTACGTTCAATGTTTAAATCTATTGTTATTTCTTTTTTTTTTACCACACTTTAATTTTAATGCCCTTTGCGGTACTTATGAACCCTCAATCACAATTTCTTTCATTTTCATCGGCAGGAACAATGTTCACCTGGCTCCCCGAATCTAAAAGAGGTATTCTTTATTAGATTTAACATCGATAATTTTATATAATTTTGAATTCATGCCATACTTTTCTTTTCTTATATAATTTAAATTCTCAGCTCTCCCGCCACCGGAGGTTACTAAATGTTTGTGGGATGTTGTATTTTTCGGTCTTTGGCGCCTGGACGGAGCTTTTCCATCAGCTAAATTTGTTTGACTTTCATTACATTATTACTTGGTAAACCTTTTTCATTTACAGTTTCATTTATAACTTAAAAATCCTAGTGACCATTATTAAAATATGATCTTGTGATGCAAGACCTTATTATTATTATTATTATTATTATTATTATTATTATTATTATTATTATTATTATTATTATTATTATTATTATTATTATTATTATTATTATTATTATTATTATTATTATTATTATTAACTACATTATTTTCAAAACATTTTCCCTTATCACCCAAACTAACTACTGTACATATGCAAAATTATCAGTGTCTCTTGTTTCTATTACTTCTACCAAATTGTTAAATTTAACAGTTTATTCATAATTACCCCGCTTGTCAGACTGACAAGAGTCTTCACACGTTTCACGAAGTCAGTGGGGAGTTTTCTTGGATGGTAAAAGTGAAGTTGGGTGAAGGCGAGGTCATAAATGGGGCAGATTTGTCTTTCACACTTAAATGAATTGTGTTTGTTATAGTAATGCAAAACATCGGTAGATGGACTTGTTGCTGAATTGCCGGTTCTCCTTCTGCTTTCATTTTATCTTCTGATATGACGTCTTTTCTCCTTGTAATTTAAAGAAGGACGAGAGATAGGGTTAAGAGTTTCCCATAGCTCGGCTACATTTTTAATCAGCTCTTTCACGAGGCTAAGCAGCTCCTGTTGGTTTTCAAACAAATGATAGAATTGTAGCTCTTGAGAGAAAATTCGCATTCTTGATGCTTTTATAGGGCTTTCTTCTTCCTCCAGAATATTCTTGACACTCCCCCATGTTTCTTTTTCCCTTGAGGGTGATAGGAATTCTTTCGATAGTAGAAGTTCTTGTACATATTATTCGCTAAGAGCACTAACTTTTCATGGTTGTTGTCCTCCGACATGGTCATTATACTCATTTGGAGAGAAGAAGGCAACTGGGTGAGAAACAGCTCCTTCGTAAATTCAGAATTACTGTCTTTTAACAAGTCGAAACTGTCGTCTCCTAAAACACATTTCACCAAAATTTAAGTACTCGCTTAGGACCTCATCTGGGCACATTCCGTCTTGGAAAATTTCCTTTATTCTATCGCGCAATGCTGGCGTATATGTGTCTACGATGACGTCTATTGACAGTTGGTATAAATTTTCTTGAATAGGGAATTTAATTGTATTAACTATTTTATTGGGTAAAATAAATGCCAGCAATCATACCCGTTCTTTCGTATCTGTCGTATTATTTAATTTGAAGACTGTGTTTGTGGTGTGCATTCATTCAAGAATAATATATATATATATATATATATATATATATATATATATATATATTTATATATTAAATATAATTTTATATATATATATTACATATATATATATATAATATTATTATATATATATATATATTATATATATATATATATATATATATATATATATATATATATATATATATATATATCACTTACGCTTCCCCAAAATGGAACTCCCGGTTCAAGTGCCTTATTATTTTTCCAATGAAACAATTGGGCGTCTCCACCGTCATTTCTTTTGGCATTCAACCAATAGCCGTTTATGGTAGAATATTTTTCTGTAAAGAATAAACTTGATAAATCTTATATAAATTAAATATGAAAATTTGCGGAAAATACAAGTGTTATCATCTCTTATATAATATTATTTTATCACTTTCACTTTCAAGTAGTGGAACTATGCTAATTCTTCATTAGGTCTGGACTGTTAGGGTAATGAACGTAAATGAAGGGCCCGTTAATCTCCACATGAGTGCAATAAACATAGCTAAATATTTATGTGACAGATGAGGATACCAAAGAAAAGGAATGATTCCGGAAATTATAGGAAAAAATCAAGCAAAATTAGCGGGTTTTTTTCCAGGATTCTAGACGCCTTGAAAAGTGATGTTCATTTAGCACTTTTAAGTGATATCCATGTAATCAATGGCTTAACTCTAATGGTAGATCGCAATATATTTTTCTTATATAATGATTTCAAAAGGTACGCTTATGACAAGTTGAGCAAAAGTGAACTTTGAACTAGTGACATAAGTTTTTGGCTAGAAATTTCGACATCGGTATAAAATGTGAGTAATGTCAAGCTAGAATTTGTTTTTGCACGTTTAACTGATGTTGATGCTGAAAATATTAGAAGTGTTGATTATGAATTTGTGGTAGTTTTATTTTATTTTTTTGTCTAATTGATTGAGTAAATTTGTGAATTTTAGTTGCTGCAGAAGTGGAAATCCCAGGCATTAAAACCAAGAATTCAGTTTTTAAACCTTGCACACAGGAATAAGTGTTTTGTTGATGAAATATCAATAGATTCATTAATAAACAAAGAAAATTTCACTTCTTTTAATTTCTGCATTAATTCTTCGAATAAAGACAAAGACTACTACTACTACTTATTTTCCTCAACAGAGTTAAGATCTGGGAAAATTTTATAAACTTAAACCATATTTATTCTAAGAAATCTCCTTTCCCTGAATAAATGGCTAGTTCTTTCAACTTCATATCATAAGTTGTATTTCCTCAAGCATATCAATTTCCTTATTTGAAAAATGAGTCCAAAACTGTGCACATCATTCAATTAACGGTATAACAAACTGTTATCGACCTTCCTCATTACCTCAGTCCTTTTATCATCATACCGATTTATAATATCTAATATTTTGCTAGCGAAGGTTTATTCTTTAAATATTGATCTGACAACACTTTCAAATTGCTATTAATAACCACACCCTTATCCTTTTCGTTGTCAAGAGGGAAAACTCCAATATTTATTCCTTTGATATATTAAATATTTAATATACTTATATAAATTTCACTATTTTAAATTCTTTGTAGCTATAGTCTTTACTTAAATTTTAATAACAAATAGTTTCAAATACTCTTTTTTTTTCTTCTTTAATAATAAAATAATAATATCTAAATAATAATAATAATAATAATAATAATAATAATAATAATAATAATAATAATAATAATAATAATATAATAATAATAATAATAATAATAATAATAATAATTAAAATAAAAATAAAAATAAATTAAATAACTAGCAACTTCTTAAATTTTACATGAATCATTTAGGGTTATCCTTAAAAATAATTTCAATACTATCAGCTAAAATATTTCACTTTTTTGATCGCGTACCCTTAAGACGAAAATAATTCTAAGTGTACCTCTATTGTCTTATATACATATATACTATTATTATAATAGTATATATATTATATATATAATTATATATATATTATATATATAATAAATATAAGATAATATATTATATATATATATATTATTCGATTGAGGTTATTACTCAGACACTGATTCAAATTAAGTAACTTAGTATTGTTGATAAGTGAAAGGTTTATTTCTGCTTTTGAAGTTTATTAATTGTGCACAGTGAATATATTGACAGAATTGATATAATAATATGTGTATATCAGAATGGGCAGAAAGTTACTTAAATATGGAATAGACAAAAGTTATTTTGATATAATAATAATGATCCGCAAACTGCCGGCTTTTCTTGGGCCCTATGTTATCTGACACAACCGATTCGTCCGGCGTCTAAAATAATTAATCTCGCTTGGGCTTTCACAGGCGGCTTCCAAAGCGCTCCCATCCGTTACAAGTTTGAATCTTAACCCTCGTTGATGTTAGCATTACGTATGCTCTTGAAGCTTTATTCCCCTATTTATATTTGGGGAGTATAGCACCTAGGTGCCCTCCTCTACTTCTTAGTTTTGCATCGGGTAAACGAACGTTTACCAGCAAAGTGGTGTTCCTGGAGTATAGCTCAAACAAATTGGAACAGCAAATGGAAGAAATGTTTTTTGAGATAATTTCAATATGTTTGATAGTTAGCCACCCAGAATGCCTTCTTATTCTGATTACAAACAAATCTCAAGGATAGGGAAGGAGATAGAGGATACTAATGAAGGAGGGTAAAATTACACTACTAAATATTATTATTCATAATTTGTGTACAAATCTTGCACTTGCAAATTTTCTAATTACATAACCTTAGACCGCATTACCTGTAAAATAATATGATTAAAAGAGGTTGTCTACATATGATTTCTTTCTCTCACATTTTTATTATATTATTTTTCTGCTATTTTCTACTCTGATCGGCCTCCTAAATGGTAATAAATCTTTATGTTTCTTAAATTCTCTGCTACCGGCTGACCATTTTTTAAGATATAAACCGTGTTATTCGTGAAGCGTAACACCTTATAGGGCCCCTGGTACTTTTGTTCGAGCTTGCCTAAAATTATATTGTTTGTTTCTTACAAGAACTAGCTTTGGTTTCCTTCAAATTTTTAGGAACGAACACTGATCGTTCTTCAAAGTGGCTCTCTGCCAGCGGCTGAGCAAGCAACCCTGCTAACTTGTTAAAATATTTATCTAAAATAGCTTCTCCGTTCTCTGACTCTAATAATCTTCCAGGTATTACGTTTTGGCAAAAAGCACCTGAGAAGCAGTAATCCCATTATCTGTTAGAGGGGCTGTTCTTATTGCAAAAAGCGCAAACGGTTTTAGGCTTAGATTTAGGCCTAAATTTTCGCTTAAAATGCACACCATTAATTAATCTTATTCTATTAACAACATTTCGTTAGTATTTGGGGCTCCCACTGTGGTGCGAATATGTTATGCCCAATCATTCTTACAGACATGTTCAACAGATAGAGCTTAGCTCCTCCATTTGTTCATGAGGATTTTGTCAGGCACTGTCCAGTGAAAGGTAGATATCTCATACATATACTTTAATGACGCTTTCAGCTTCATTCTCCTTAAAGGAATAAAAGATAACACTTAAACTATCAATGGCAATAACATAATTTATAACCCGGCAGGGCTCACATTTAATATGTCAATTTGCAACATTTCAAACTTTGAGGTCTTTTTGAACTGTCCATATTAGGAATAGATTAGTGAGAGCGTTTACTTATTTGACATGCATTACAAGCCTAACTATCATCCTTAATTTCGTGTGTGCATTCTTGCAAATACAAACTCTGCCTTTATCCGTTCTCTTAACCCCTTAGTGGCCTTGCAAGTGCAACGTCCTTACCACTTCCGGTACGCAGGTCGGGCAAAATGACACGAGAATACCCCAGTGACACGTCCACAAAAATATTTAAATTTTTTATTAAACCAGAATTGCTGTTCGACATTTCAGACCCACTTTTTCCTTGTTGTGATAAGGCCTTTATTAAGTTTCCTTTTTGCTTTTCCGCTTATGTTTTGTAGTCAAATATCGTTAAGCATCAATTTATTGGTTATACCTTGGTTAATTTCCTCCGATTTGCAAAATTACCGGTTAATTTTCCAATATTCATCTCTATTCTCTCTTTTATCACAACAGTTTCCTTTTCTCTTTTCGTACTATGGAAGTAAATTCTTTCTAGGGCGACCGTCCGGGTAACATAGCGGTTTGGTTAAATGTGCGAGATTCGGCATGCGTACATTTTCTACTACTTAGACACTATTTTTAATGGCTTCCTATAGTAATATTTGTAGATTTAATTGGCTTGTGAATGAAATATTTACGAGGGTTTTTTTCACTCTCTTTTTGTTTGTTTGTTTCGTTTGCGGTTGAAATTTGGATTATTTTTAAAGATATATTCGTTTAACGGATTGGAAGGCGAGTTTAATACTAATTAATTGAAAATCACAGAAAGCAAAGCCGAGTAAGGAAGAGTGGACTGAGTTGTTGTGCAATTTGATTTAATACATAATTAACTTTTGTTATTAAAGGTGATTATTCTTTCAAATGAGTTCTATATCGTTATTGTTCTACCACTTAGTAGTACCCGAGTTTGTTACACATTTTGTATTAGTATTTAATAATTGGTTTACTTAATAATTCTATAATTTTTTTTCATACCGACTGGGTGGATGATAAGAATGCAGGCGGTGTTGATTCATCCCCAGAATATACGCCTGATAAGAATTTGACGAGCATGAATGGAATACTTTTAATGGGCGTTGAAGATACTTGGGTAGGCTATAGGCAGGAGTTTTTTTATATCGTTTTGAACAGCGCTAAAACCTTCTCCGATTTTCATCCCAGTATTTTTTTCTAGAATAGATTTACCCCCCCCCTCCGTTTAATAGTCGTATGGACTCCGATTGTCTGCTAAGCAGGAGATTATTCTGTAAACGAAAGATTTTCTCCATAATCCCTACTCCCTAATATATGCGAGTTTTTTATAAGTTACTGATATCTGCAATTTTCTCTGATTCGCTCTAACAGACCTTCAGCGCTTATTATGAAGCCTAAATATTCAGCTCGTACTACAAATCTACTCTTTTTTTCATTCACACAGATAATAAATTATTTAATCTTTTAAAACAGTCTCAACAAGTCTTTCGTGCTCTTAGCGGTTTCTGTAAAGAGTAAAATGTCTTCAATATATACGTGAGAGTTTTTTAAGTCAGACAATATATATTCACCATTCTTTGAAATGCCGCCGGTGAGTTTTTGAATCCCATCGGTAAAAGAAGTATATTACAAGGTCCCGATTGCTGTTATTGCAAAGTATTCTGGCATATAGGATCAATTGGAAGGTTGTAAAAGCGCGCTCGTCAAATTTATCCTTGCTGAAAATACCGACACCTTGGATGCGAAATAGCATGGTAAATATTTGGGAGACCGAATATATCACCTCTGTTCTTTTGTAAGCTCTATGAAATCTGTCACTTAGTCTAACTTCCCCTCCTTATCAAAAACATAAACGGTGCTGACACGTGGCATTTTGTTCTTTCAAACACACTGCAGCGACTAATTGATTCAACTCCTTTTTTTGTTGCTTCATACAGTTTGTGCGGTATGTCCAGGTAATCGTATAGGCGAACCTTTTATGGTAGGTTTGTATGGGAAAGCACAGGCCCTCTCAATATTCCTTCTGGTATATCTCCCACTTTTTTCTCTCCCCCCAATTCTGTCAATAATTCAAATATGTTTTATCATAAAACAAATCAGATTGATTAGAAAATATTTCATTCATTATTTTAGAACCTAATAATAACATGAACGGTTATTGTCTATGGGTTTAAGAACATGTTTTATATTTATACAAAGTATCATTAGAGGAAGAGTGGGCTAAGGCAGAGGTGAGAGTTTTTAGGGGGAGATCATGCATAAGATCATGGGAGAGAGCGTTTATTCGTAAAGAGGATAATTGCATGAGTCGTCTTACTAATAATACGGTAGTGATTAGTAACTGGGATCAATTAATCCATCGTTCTTCACAACTCACCAACTCCATTTTTCAAAATATGGTGCTGATAACTCTAACTTTACCTCTGCCTTTATACATATATTTTCATATATTTGACAAAACCAATGTCTAGATCTATATTAATATAATCCGTAAACTTATTTTGTGGCCATTTGGGGCTAAAATGTGGCCAATGGGTCGTTTCGACCTATGAATTGGGCTAGCCCTAATCAGATCGATTTCCGAGCAGAATCTAATATATAAATTTTTTATCAATTCTATTCAATACTTTATATACTTAGAGCCAGATACAATCACCTTTAAGAAGAGGAGTGCTATTTGTTTTTTCTTGGACGACTGAGATAATTGGTTCTCTGCCAAAAATTATGAATTAACATATATCACCGTCTCTGCCCAAAGGCTTCGCATGACGAGCTCGATTGATAATACTTCCGATCAAATTCTCATATCCAATAACTCCGCAATAATTTAAGAAGTTATATACCGACATCATGTTAGAATTATAAATACTAATACTTGATTATTAAATTCTCTCAATATTTTTATTATTTAATATCAGGGCTATGGCAATTTAACCTCCTCTATCTCATTTCAATATCCTTATAATACATATGGCAATCTCTTTCGGGTTTTTTTAACCTCACAGGTATTAACAATAGAAATATTTTATTTATATTACATGGAATCTCATTATTATATAACATTTCATTTTTTATTATTAACTATTAAAGAATAAAATTCATTCATTTTATTATTTAATTATTATATTAAATTTATTATTCTTTATTATTATTATTATTATTATTATTAATTATTATTATTATTATTATTATTATTATTATTTATTATTATTATTATTATTATTATTATTATTATTATTATATTTATTATTATTATTATTACCATTATTATCTATTATTATAATTATTAGTTTTAATATTATCCATAGCTTGTTTCAGCATTGAATTTGAAATCTTACATAATTATTAAAAGATACTGTTTTTACTCTATTATTTTGTATGTGCGGCTCATCTAGATGAATGAATGGACCCAGATTCAGTTTTTCTCGTGAGTGGTGTTGTATGATGGGGGTTGGCAGCAGCCCCCTCCTCGTGAGGGTATACCAGAGTATAAAGCGGGCATTCTTAGACTTTCGCATTTGTAAGCTTTGAGGCCAATGCTTAATTATGATAGAACAGACATTATTATAGCATGCATTATTCTGTTGTGAAGCATAGTTCTCATATCTACGTCTATGCTGGGCTTCCTACCCTTTGAATGTGTTTGCCAGCTGTCCTGAGATGGCTGCCAGCCAGTAGGAGGTGGCTGTCTCTGCGCTAGCTGGCTTAGCGACTCAGCCACGCTCTTGGCTGTATCCAATAGGTTTTGTAATTGAGTCAGGATCTTCTGCTGAGTCTCCGCCTCTTCCTTTCTTGTGTCGCGGTCAGTGGAGTTCCTTCGTGAGCGGTTATAAATGGTTCGAATTGGTTTTCCTTCTGAAGCTGAATTCACATTCCCAGTCATGGGGGATCTCTCCATATTGGGGCATGGTTGAATTTTTATGTACAAAAGTTCTTGAAAAGATGTCGCCCACACAGAGTTTATTGATGTATTATGTGAGCTAAGGAATACAGACCATCTGGACTGAGGCGGCATCGTCATTAAGCGAAGGAGCATTCTTGTGCGAATTCGGATTGTTTTCAGTAGAGTAATTCAAAGGTTCTTCCGTCCACCTCTTTCACGACGGTTGAGATATGCTTGGGCAATTCTGTCTTTTTCCATCCCTTTTTGAAGACATCCCTCAACCGCTGTCTCAGTGCCGGTAAGTATGTTTCCTCTATGCGACCCATTAGTTCTTCATACGCATTGTCTCTTAATGGGAACTGTAATGTAGACACAAGACTGTTGGGGAGTATGGAGGCTAAAAGTCGGACTTTCTCCGAACCCTCATTAATTCCGTTAAGTTTAAATAGCGCATTGGTCGCAGACAACCAACTGACAATATCATAGCCATCGAAGGCGGGAAGTTGGTGGGAGGAAAGAGAGCTTTTGTTTCTTCGCCCCTTTCCGAATGAGCGTCTTCTCATATGTACGGGCGACTTATGTCTGTTTCTTTGAGGAGTACATTCGCGGTCACTTTCTGAACTCGTCGAAGATTCTTCGAACCAAAGAAGGAGTCGGTGATTTTTGCGGCGAGGGAGTCTTTTTGTTAACTGTCCTTTGGGGGAAGTGGGTTTTCCTCTCCCCACCTTAAGACGCGGGGCAGTTTTCTTATTCGCCCCCATATCTGTTTTTCTGAACAAAGAAGTGCTTGAGAAAGTTTTTTTTTTTTTTTTTTTTTTTTTTTTTTTTTTTTTTTTTTTTTTTTTTTTTTTTTTTTTTCGATTTTGATTCTAGCATTTGTTGCTATGGGCAAAAGTTCGTTATTTGAAGCGTTTCAAATTTTTTTTTTTTTCTTTCTTTTTTTTTTTTTTTTTTTTTTTTTTTTTTTTTTTTTTTTTTTTTTTTTTTTTTTTTTTTTTTTTTTTTTTTTTTTTTTTTAGTACATATTTTATTTCAGCTGTAATTGTAATAATTATTCTCTTAATTAGATATGACTTTTCACAGTTATTAATGATAGCACGATTACACAGTTAATATTTTGATAACACTGTACAAATTTCACAGTATATACATTACTTTTTTTTTTACACCGTCGATCACTGTTCAGAAGGGGATTTTTTAATTATAATAATTAATAATAATGATGTAAGGTTATTATTGGCTGTCTCTTTTTTTTTATTTTGGTTATTACTCCAATTAAAGAAGTAATTAGTAATTGGATGATAGAGTGAAAAGGTTTTTTCTGTTTTTGAAGTTTATTAATTGTGCACGTGAAATATGACAGATGATATAATAAATGTTGTAATCACAATGGGCAGAAAGTACTTAATTATGGAATAGATAAACTTAAGATTTGATGAAAAAATTATGACACGCCAATCTGCCGGCTTTTCTTTGGCTAGTTATCTGACACAACCGATTCGTCCGGCGTCTAAATAATAATCCCTGCTGGGGCTTCTCAAAGCGGCTTCCACAAGCGCATCCCCTAAGTCGTACAATTTACGATTCTTAAACTAAAGCTTTGCTTGTTAAAGACATTGTCGTCTGCTCTCTGAGAGCTTTTTTATTCCCTACTAATATTGGGAGTATTAGCACTAGCAGCACTCTCAAACTATCATAGTTTTGAATTGTGAAAAAACTCTAAACGAATGCTCAAAGTGAAGGACGAAGCTCAAAGAATCAAAGCTTAGAGATATCAAGAAGCTGACGGAATAATTTAAATATGTTGATAGTTAAATTATTCGGCAGTCAAAATTGAAACAGGAACCATCAATACAAACTATAAAATTCATTCGGTTTTCTAAAATGGAGTTTCAATAATGTTCTTAACTATATAACTATATTCTATAACTATTTTCATTTATGTAAATAACGGGCTTTATATTACTTAATTTTTATTATATAATTAATAGGCTTTATATTATTATTATTATTATTATTATTATTATTATTATTATTATTATTATTATTATTATTATTATTATTATTATTATTATTATTATTATTATTATTATTAATATTAGGAAAATCACTGAAATTTCCAAATAAAATCAATCTTAATAACCGAAACTAAGATTGTTAGAATAAAGTCATAAAAATTTCTTCAATCTGGTTAAATTGCATGAACACTTAATTATTAATAATAAGTTTCTAGATCTCTCTATTAATCACTTGTATTTCAATTAACAAATTCGAAAAAGTATCAAATAGGATAATGACATTATTTCTTACAATAATTTATTGTTCTAATCCTTTTTTAATCTATAATTGTAAGCTTTTTATAATTAAAGATGGATAAATTAATTAAGTAACCTTGATATACTAATAAAACAAAAAGTGTTCTAAGCCCACTCTTTCCTACTTAAACCATTGATGACCATTCATATACATGGTAGTTGTACTATCTAACTTTTTAAAAATCGAATCATTTGGGATGGATAAAAATTTCAAAATAAAATGATAAATAATGCTCTATATGTGGATAAGTGATGAAATTTATTGCTATTTCCCAGATTTTATTTTATTTATATAAACTAAGATATTTTTATCAGTACATTCAAAATTTATCAAAATACATAAAATTGTAGCTGAAACATATAAAACTACTTTATTAAATACAGTCAGTCAATTTAGCTAGTAAGCAAATCAAGTAAAACAAAACTTTTAAATAAATAATATATGGGATAAAAACAGTATTTTTAATAATTCTTTTTATTACAATATATATAACCAGTATATGGCTACAGGTTTTTCTTTGTTTTCTTATGAATAGCAAGTTTTTTTAAATCTTGTGGCATTTTTATGCAAGATAAATTCTGTTCTATCTTGAAAAAAAAACTAATTTGCCTTAGTATTTACGGGAGAAAGACTCTAGACCTTCTCAAATAAATTATTATAAATCTTTTAGTCAAGGTTCTTCCTATTTCTTTTACTCAAAATTTTTTAACCTACTGGAATTTCCAAGTAACATTAACTCATATTATACATTGATTAGAAGTTTATTTATACATCTGTAGATTTTAGAATCCTGATATTCCTCTTGTATTAAACCTAGGATTCAACAAGTTCATTACTTAGAATATTGGATTTAACAGCTAGTACTCCTAGACATATTTTGTATTACATCCCTCAGCTCACATGTTATATAACGGCTTAATTTAATCAACTCTTTGGTAAGAGGCTGTGGAGTCGGGCAATTTTTTGTCGACTAAGCCGCTAGCTCGGCGTCCGGGTCCGGGTCGGGTCCGGCTGCCCGGGTCCGTGCTCCATTATTGAACAAAATTAGCACTCTGTCTCCAGAACACTTTACTTTCTCTTCATATTTTATTTATTCTTTATATTTATTATATTATTATTATATTTTTTTTTAATAACTATTACTCGCTATTTTCCCCTACTTCTGCTCCATTCTAAAAATATATCTTACTTCTTTTCGCAGTCGTTGTATGTTTTAAATGAAGATATGTATTCTATTTTAATGTTTTTCCAAGTTATTGCGAGGGTGAAATTATTGCACAAATTGATATAAATAATAAAGTTATGCAACATATCGCATTTGAATAGTCAATCGGATTCTCAATGTAAATCTATAGCTTATTGGCATAATGATTTCGAATTATTTAGGATTTTTCTTAAAAAATAAAGAACTTTTAATCTAATTATTCAAATTGAAGATTTTTTAATTAATGAATAGACCAATCATACACAACTTAGAACAGTTGTCTCCATTAATAAACTAATATCTCTATTAATTTGTATAAATTATATAATTATTATTATTATTCTGTATTTTTAATTATTTTATTAATTACTTCTATATATTAACTTTATTATTATGTATTAATTATTAATTATTATTAATTATATTTTTTATTATGTATTCTTAATATCGAGAGGATGGTAGTGCATTATTATGTTGATTATTATATGTTAGTGTCGATTGATTAGTTTTATAGATTATTAAATTATTATCTATTAGTGGCTTATTCGATTAATTATTCTTCGATATCAAAGATAAGAGTATATGAATAATAGTAAGATGTGGATTTGTATTATTATTCATTCATTAAGTTATTGATTATTTATCAGTAGTAGTAGTAGTAGTGTAGTAGTAGTAGTCAGTTAGTAAGTAAAGTAGTCAGTATATATATGAATATGTTTTGTTGTTTCCAAGCTCCTTTTCATTCTGTATTATTATTATTTAATTGCCCATTTTTTTGAATAAGTAATATATCATTCTGCTAAAAAATAAAACGTATGCATCTTTTTAATAGTGCCGTATGAAGACACACGAGAAGTAATTATTTTCACAAAAACATATTAGATCAGTTATCGAACAATGTAAGGGTTATTACTTATTATTATTATTATTTAAATTATAAAAATAATTTTATTTATTATATTATTATTTTAATTATTATTATTAAATTAAATTATATCATAAATCATTATTATATATATTATTATTATTATTTATTATCATTTTTTCTTAATGTATTATTATTATATTATTGATTATTATTAGATAATAATATTAATACGTAATAATATATAAATAGTAATAATATCAATAATATAATATATATATTATTATAATATTATTATATATATACTTGATATTAGAGATCGTGCGTTAATTTTTATGAGTAGTATATATATATACTATAGAAATATATATTGTTAAGGTTATTATATATATAGAGTATATCATAGTATATATAGGTATTTCCTATACTTATTCCTTCCATTGAAAAGGATTTTCATCCTTGTCAGTCGACGCGGTCGTCATTCCTCCCACAGACCAATACCATTTGCTGCGACACTCGCTCTTATCTTAGCAAGCCATGCCATTGTTGCAGGCTGAATCTTTTTAGAGAGGGTCATCCAAGATACGGTCTATCTACTTTCTTCGGACTAGCTTTCGGTCTTCTTCAATCAGGTGTCTACGAGGTATAGAAGGGTTCTCTACAGAAACTCATCCCCAGCATTAAGTAATCGCTAGAATCCTGAACTACATCCACATTCAGAGTCTTCAGTATATCTTATATCAGCATACAAATTTGCTTCTGGCTTACATTCGTTATCACTTATCTCATACTGCTCTCTTGCATGTGTTCAAGTACTGTTTCAGAAGCTATTTTTCTACCGTCTTGTAATAATGCTTCCTACTCTTCTCGTAGTAGTCCACGTTAGGCCTCCGTAAGAGCGTCGGGGTCAGTATAAAGCTTCGAAGAATATTACCTTTTTACATCCATTCAACGTTTCGTCCTTCATTATGGGTACATCTCTCATAGCTTGTCATAATTTTATCCATTCAAATTCTCTCTTCACATCCTCCCTCTTTGTTTAAACATCACCTAAGTAACGCAGGAATCAACCGCTAGCACACTCCTACTGTCTTCAAAGCACACAGTGGATTAACTCATTAAGAGAGATATGCATCGTCAGCGACATCAGATTACATGTAATAAATCCTCTGTTTTTTTGTACTTGATCTTCATCCTGCATCCTCCACCTCTTACAAACAGCTCACACGTCCCTAGTTATCATAGCCTCTTTGCACTCCAACCTGCTAGATCTCCGCATACGCCATTATATCCACTTAAATACATCCCAATCTCATCTTCCTTTAATTATTATACATCTAAGATATAATGATGAAGAAATATAGGATTAGTACACTCCTTGTGTTAACTCTTTTATTACTTCGGAGACCATAAATACATTTTCACTCTCCGTTTGATGTTCAACGTAACCAATTTTTCGCACATAACTCCATTATTGCTCTTCTTATCTTCACTCTCACTCCATAAATTTTCTTCCCATGACTCCTCAATAGTTCCTACCTTCGGTCAAGAATAAAAGCCTTTTGCAGATCAATAAACGCAACATACAAACTCTTGCGGTAATATCTAAGACATCTTCTCCATAACTATGCTTAGTGTAAACAGGAGATCTGTCGTTCTCTCTCTCTTCTATTAACCATGTTGCTCCATCTCAAATCTCGGCTGCCACAATCACTCTCAGACTTTCTTTCCAATATTCCTTTCGTAGATTTGTTTGGCAGGTGGTCTATCAATGCAGTATTCCTCTATAGTTATCAAAGTTGCAATGCTGGTTCTCCTTTTACCTTATATAATGTTGGTACTTAATATAAAATAGCTTTCCTCCATACTCTCCCGGCACTTCTTCATCTCCGCCAACTATGTTAACAGGTTGAGAATCTCTCTCCAATTCCTCTCTTCCCTTCATCACAATTTCGACAGCACTCCATCCTTCCTCAGGCAGCTGTTGCCCTTTTCATCTTTTTCTAGCTATCCTCAGATTATTCAATAATGTCAAATCTCTTTTTACTACTCCCGTCTACCTCTCCGAATTCTCCCTGTCGGACACCAATCTTCTCTCTTGTGTCCGTATTCTACAGTTAACCAAATTTCATAAGTTGTTCCGTCCTATAATATTATCAGTATTTATATATATATAAATATATTATTTATCATATATATATATATATATTATATTCTATATATATAATATAATTATATATATATTATATATATACTGGCTATTTAATGTGGTTGACTCCAGGAGCGAAATCAATAATTAATGTTCGTTATATTTCAATAATTTAGGGTGAATGCATTAAATTTTTGGTAACTCTAACTACATCTAACCTAACCTAATTAACCAGTATAACTAATACCTAACCTAACCTAACCAAAAATTACGCTAAATTAACCTACTCCTAAATATTTCACGGAGTCAAGCATTATAATGTCTATATATAATATATATTATATCTACTTAATAGATATATTATTTAATTAATATATATATATATATTATATATATATATAGATTATATAGTTGCCAGTATTTCATAATTAATAAAATAAATGTTCTTATTCGATATTTTAACAATTAATAATGTCTTTAACAGAACGCTGATTATTTCATTCATTTTCAGAATGATTTATTCGTTATTATTATTATTATTTCTATTTTATTATGAATTACGTATAACTATGTGATGATATTTATTATGATAATCACTTTATTATTTATTATTCATTATTATAATTATTATATTATTTCATTATTATATTATTAGTTTTATTTTTAGGTTTATTATTTTGATTATTTTTATTATTATTATTATTATTATTATTATTTTATTTTATTATTATTATTATTATTATTATATTAATTATATATTATTTTATTACTATTAATTGTTATTATTATTCATATATTATTAGATTAGGAGTGAGGAGTATATATATATACATTATTTATATTCATACATTATATTATTATATTATTATTATTGATTATTTTACATAAATCTTATTTTATTATTCTTCTCATCATCATGAATGGAAATTTTTAGTATCAATCTTTTTCGTGAACTAGTGTAAAAGGAAAAAAATTTGAATGAATAAATCATTAAAGGGACGTCGGGAACAAACCGCTGTTCGCTAAATTTTGTCGCTTTTAAATGTGTCACCATTATATACTATTTCTACTTAATTTAATTTCTAATTTAACTTTACTAAATAATTAACTATATATATATATTTTTATTAGTATATTGTGTGATTAGTATATATATATATAGTAATATAGATTATATATATCTAGGGTATATATATATATATGTATATATATATTATATATATAAATATATATATATTAGTATATATATTATATATATATATATATATATATATTAAATATATTATATATATATATAGTATATATTAATATTTATATATATATATATTAATATACTTATATATATATATATTATATATATATATTATATACATAATATATAGTATATTATATTATAGTATAATATATAGTATATATATAAAATATAGTAATATAGTATTATATATAATATATTATAATATATATATATATATATATATCATATATTATATATACCATCATTATATATTATAATGAATCTATTTATATTTTTATAATTATTATTTATAAGTTATTAAAGTTTACCAAGTATATTTATATATTATAATAGTATTATATTATATAGGGACATATAGAATGCTTGAATTCGTTATACACGCGTTTTTCTTATTTTTTCTAATAAGTTCTATTAATTGTTAATTCAATTATTTTTCCGAGCAAATGTTTTATTTTTCAGAATTTTTGGAACACTGTAAAATCAAAACTTCTGATACTTGTTCGATATGAAAATTTCTTAGTAGAAAAATTGTTTTTGTAAAACCTTATATATATATTTAATATAATTATATATATATTATTATATGTATATAGTAATATTATTATATATGTAGTATATTATATATATATTTATTAATATATATATATAGTATATATATTATTAAATATATATGAGGGTTTTCTGCTTAGACTTAAGTCATGATCTGTTACCTAACAATTCTGTTTTCCTTTGTATTGCTAATTTAACAATATCTGCAGGATACTGAAGTAATTTTAATTATTTATTTATATATATATAGTATAAATTATAAATAGTATATTATATATTATGATTATATAATATATATATATATATATATTATATTAGTTTATTTATATTATATAAATTATATATATATATTATGTATAATATATATATATGAATATATATTATATATACTATATATATATATAATATTAATATTATTATATTAATATATAATATATATATATATATAGTAATATAGTATATATAAATATATATATTATTATATATATGATATATATACATATATATATTGATATATTATATTTAAATATCATATAATATATGAATATTTATATATATTATATAGTATATATTTATATGTAATTTTATTCTATTTATATATATATATATAGATATATATAATAGTATATATTTATATATATATATATATATATATATATATATAATATATAATATATTTATATATATATATTATATATATATATATAATTAATATATATTTATATATATAATATATATTATATATATATATATATATATATATATTATATATATTATATTATAAACAATTCATATATATATACTGATATATATATATTAATATAATATTGTGTATTTGGTGTGAGCGGAGAGAGAGAGAAAGGATTAGTGTTTATATTCATCTATGAATGTTTGCAAACACAATTTGGATGTTCGAAAACACACACAAAGTTTAAATGAATTAATTTGATTGAAATGGGGCTGAAACCTGAAAAGGTTTGAGACTATTGCAATGCATTCAAATGAGTTTGTTTTAAAAGCAATTTATTAATTGGTTTTCTATTTGTCAAAATAATAATTACGAAATTATTTATAAACTATTTTAAATAAAAACTATTTTATATGTAACAAATTTAGTTAAAAGTAAAAACAAGAGACAGCACGTGAACAATATAATAGATACTGTTAGTCTTATAACAAATACAGCAGAAATATTCAAATATGTTTCTTACATATATAAGTTTAACTAAACATATTTGGAAATTTCTAGGTTTTGTAGATTATATATATTCATCTGTTCTATACAAGTGGTTCTTAAGCTGTGGTCCGCGTACCACCGGGAGTTCGCGAAGGCTTCATGAAATTCTAACATTTTGCAATTGAAATAGAAAAAAATAAATAAATGAATAAAAGCAGGAAAGAATAGAAACCGTTGAAGAAATTCAGTTTTTTTTGGCATTTAAATAGCCAAATTTTGTATTTTTTCAATATTTTTTTTTTAAAATATGCTCCCTTCTCTCCTTATATTTTAGGACCATTCAGGAGAAACTTTATAAAATATTTAAAATACTTTAGGGTTTTAATTCGATTTAATTCTTGTGGTTCGCTGAAGAAATAAATAACAATGAAAGGAAAAAAAATATTTATGGATCCCGCGAAATCAAAAAAAAAATATTTAAAGAGGGTCCTTGCTAAGAAAAGGTTAGGTAGTGCTCTACAAGACAGCTTATATACAAGATAGCTTATATTATTTATCGAGATATTTCCAAATCTTGTAATAAGCAAACCAAGCAACAAAAACATATGATTATATATATATATATATAGATATATTATATATACTATTATTACTAATAATAATATATATATATATATATAGTAATTATATTATATTATATATATATATAGATTCTTCATGGGGCAAGAATTAAAACTCGGCCAGCGAACACGTGTGTCGACATCTTGGATAGCTGATATTACACAGAAGTTGTAGAAATCAAGGTACATAACGGTTGATCGTCCTTATCGAGCGGCTTGTTTTGGATCAAGATAACGGCGCGATACGTGTCTCTTTGTAATTTTTTTATTTTTAGTTTATCTTATTTATTTCATTTATTTATTTTTGATTTATTTATTATGTATTATGTATTTTG
>JABUQX010059311.1:17500-41935 GCA_015478945.1 Trachelipus rathkii | reverse complement strand
TGCATAATAGATATATTCCAATTTTTCATTCAAGAGTTAAAATTTTAAGGGCTAATTTCACAAAGTAATGTAAAGAAAATACCGTTGACAATTCTCTCCAGATGGAAGTGTGCTTCCAAAACTTGCCGAATTTCACATTTTTTTCCATTTGTTCATGTATACATTCAAGGAGAAGACCATCCAAACTTCTTCTCCTTCTAAAATTATTAAGGCATGCTACGTTTATCAACTGTATCCATGTCTCCTGGCTAAATTGAAAAGAGGCGAAAAAAAAATAATTAAAATCAAAAGGAAAAAAAAAAGTTGGATCTAAAAATATAGAATGGAGCCAGTTAAGCATACAAAAGCAAAATGAGATTACCTTCAGACTTGAGGCTTTTCTCAGTAATGGCTGAAACACAGTATATCAACTTCTTTCGAATATAAGGAGAGCATTATCCATAGATTCAGCTGGTTGAATAATTCCATGGGGCGTTGTTAAAATTACACTGAAATTAGTTTAGTAGTAGTAAAAAAGAAAATGATACTTTTTTTGCACAAAAAATTAAATTTCCTGCCTAGTAATATATTTAAACCTTTTTGTCAAAAACTGTATAATCATAACATATAAAATTTTGTTCAAATAAGCTGAAACATATAAGCAGACACAGATGAGTATGTGAAATAATTGTTACAAATGAAGTTACCTCATTCCTAGAGGGTATAATTTTACAATGGTAATACACGATTATTGAAGCTGTGACTGAGGTTGGATGAGATGAGTGAGTAACTCAACATAATCTCTTCACTCTACTTCTATGCAGTAGAGCGAGTCAGAGTGATGTATCATCGTAAATAACATGATGTATATCATCAGGCGATTGAAAGCTATATATTGGTTGAAGGCCTATTCGAGTCGGAGATAGATCCATGTAGAAAGATGTCAATAATAAATATTCCAGTTTCTATCTTTTGCCCAGAAATATATACACTATATATTATATATATATATATATATATATATATATATATATATATATATATATATATAATATAGGAGCGTTGTATATATATAGTTATATATATAGGCCAGAATATATATATATATACTATATATATACATTTTTTGCCGGTTCCAACTCCATTTTAAAATTAGCGAGCTTCAGCATTTTAAAATTAACTGGCTCTGGCTTCAGCATTTTAAAATTGTAAGACTCGACCTTCATCTCTTAGATATAATTTCTCCATTTACACAAAGTTATTAATTCTCTAAGATACAATAAGAGCCTTTCCACCCAAGAAATGTTTAACTTGGTAAAAAAAAATTCAGTAAAATATTATATTTGATGCTAATGGCTTGACGTTTGATTCATTTTAATTGTGGTCTTAAAAATTGGATTCGGTACATCTGTATTATATAATATATATACATATATATTACAAATAGGAACCGACCGGGGCCCCGGCCCCGGCCCCGGCCAACCCCGGCCATTTTTTAGGCGACCCCGGCCCCGAGGCCCTAAAATAATCAGTGAAAAACCGAGGTTTTCTAACGGGGTTATAAACTGTAAATTTAACACTAAATATATAATTAGTAGGAGATTATTAAAATCATAACTAAAAATAAAAAATATATTAATATTTATATTGTGCCCATATAATTATACGTTTGTAAAAGGATATAGATTTGTATAATAGCAAATTAATATAAATCAATAATATCACCAATAAGTGTGAATCAATTGTCACGCTTATCTTCTCTCTCTCAGGAGAGGGACTTACGCTATGATACACTGTGTATGGCTCAGAATTAATCACTCTGCAGGTAGTTCTTTATGTTACTAAATTAATTTATTATTTTTACCGAGTTTTATAACATAAATAATATTACGTAAAAATTTGATATATATAACACGAGAGCTATCAGGAGAAGAATCTGCTGGAATAAATAATAATGTAGTTAATATTAATGTAGTTATTTGTTACATAGAAAAATATCTTCAAGAAATCAAATATTTTCCGAAATCTCTCCTATGTCTACTCAAAAATTAATTTAATTTATATAAAAATTAATTAATATATATTAATATATATATATATAATATATTTAAATATATATATAATAAATATATTAATATATATATATATATATATTATATATATATATGGTACATATGTTAGAGTATGGATATGGCTCGATTATATATTTAAAACGTTAGTATATTATATATTTTTTATGTTATGAAAAAGTTAAAAATGCCATATAAATTATTGTAACGCAAAATATTTAGCTTTTGGTTGATGAATAGTACTTACAATAGATTTTTTGAAATTGCTTTAAACTCATTCAGAATTTTATTTCAAGATATTGCCAAGTTGTCTATTAAAAAAATAATTTTAGTTATTAATTAATTATTATATCTTAGGTACGAATTTATCGTTCAATATAAAAAATGTTGGTATCCAGTAACTCCACAGGATGATTTATTATTGTAATAATAATATTAAATGAATAAATATGTTTATACAAATATATATATATTAATATTATATATAGAAAGATGGAAGCCCCTTGGAAGTTCTTTTTTAATGAAAAAGGAAGTTTAATTTATATTTATTCAATTTATTATAATATTGAAACCAAACGAAATTAAAAAAAATCATAAGAAATACACTTTATTTTTAATGAAATAACTTTTAAACAAGGAATAAGCTAATTTTTTCAGGCTCACCGTAACACGCGAGACCTTCACTCTAAGGCTAAGGGACTGGATTATTTCTATCTATGAATCTCTATTACATTACAGTTCCAAGTGTGTTATTTCAGTTGGTCTGCTTTATTCTTACAATGAGAGAGTAGTATTATGTTGAGAAATATTATAATTTTGATATGTGTATTTCAGATTTCATTTTGTATAAATAATTCTATCTTAACTTTCACGGAGGGAATGCTCTTATTTGATAGTTGTTACTATTATAATGCACAAGGATTTGCCATGATTTTGCTATGGTTCGTGTGTATATATTAGATATTCTGAATATACTGTTATATATTATATTATGAGTATGATATTGGATATAGAGTGGACCTGTGTTATACGTATACCTATGTATTGTTAAAGCCTGAGAATTTAATGCACTGTCCTTGTACATTTCCAAGATGAGAGCATGTGTTTGAATTTTGATCAAGACCCACTTCGCAAATTCTTCTCATTTGCAAATCTTCAATAAAAACAGTCATTATCGAAAATGCCAAACCATCTAAAAACATATAAAGGTTCAAACAGGCTTTGAGAGGAGGGACAGTATTTCTTCTTATGCAAGTTATATGAGGAGGCGGAGATTTTGATACAGACATAGAGTATTTTTATTGTATACAGGTTGATTGCTATGAGAAAACATATTACATATGTTAGGATAGTGCATGAGAGCTGTAACTTATTTTATAGCTATATGGGATCAGAAATGTAATATGAGTTATTAAAAAATTGATCATAATGAATATAGGGGACAAACTTTGATTGAGATAGGGAAACTACCTGAGAACCGAGGGAGACTGCGCTGTATATTAATACCTGAGGGATGAGATAACAAAGTCGTCTTATGAATGTTAAAAACTTACTTACTCTTGCATTATGAGATTAACACTGCTTTTTGAGCAATGGAGTAAAGATCAGATCATTGATAGTCCAAAGTGATGGAGGATACGGGATGTCTCAGTGCTCTGGATATAGTAATTGGTAGGATCTGTACCTCTGGTGCATCTAATGCCAAGAGTGGGCGCCGAGACATGCGGATCTGTCCCCCAATATACACAAAGGGCTCGACGCCGCAAACACGTAGATGAGTCGAGTAACATCGTAATTTTTGCCTGTAACTCGCAATTTGTGATAAGGAATGGAGACTTACGCCACCGATGTAGAGGGAACAAAGGGTGTGTGGGGACGTAAAGCGAATTAGTCTGAGTTTTCTATTTATAATATAATAAGGTAAACTTTAGCACAACGTGGACTTGTGATTTTATATTCCCATAGTAGTATTGTAAGGTATTCTTTGAGGATAAGTGGGATAGAGTTTTGTTGTGATTTTAGGCATTTCTATGGCGTATACTGTACTGAAGTATTAATAGAGATATATATAGTTTTATGGATCATCATTAGGATGGTTTGGTGTTTAGGGATGGTAGACATAATTAATGTCATCTACCATTTCCTTAATACATTTAGATCTATTGCTTGAATAAAAAGTGTGTATGTGAGCTCAATTATACGATGTATATTTCCGGTAAATAGCTAATATACGAAACTCTGAGTTACGCTAAATTCCGATATTATTGAGTTTATCTCTGTAAAGTGTTCATAGCTATTTACTGGAGGAGTATGAATCTCAGCTGGGAGTGAGCTCCTCTTTCTAGAGTGCAGAAATTGCATCAGAAAGTTCTCGCTCTTTGTATAATAATGACTCATTAAATATATTAGAAAGACTGGATTAAGTTGTTGTAAATAATGAAGTACCGATTATTGAAAATGGTAGTTTTAAAATATATGAAACGGAAGGCCAATATCAATACTTATTACAACATAATTCTATTACATTTTTTATATAGTGCAATATATCATCTACATTTAACAAACTTGTCGAACCTGAGTAGTATATAGGGATCCCAACTGTCTCCCATACTATTAATAACAATATTATTAATATATAATGGACTAACAAGAATTTTATCATATTTATTAATATTATATATATATATATATATATAATATATAATATATATATATATATTAATATTATATATATATATATATATATATATATATATAATCATATATATATATTATATATATATATATATATATATATATATTATATTATATATATATATATATATATATATTAAACTTTTAAAAAAAAAGGAGAAAAGTAAATTTAAACTTCAGACGGTGAGCTACATTTAAGCTAAAATCAGTAGAGATTTATATAATTTTTTTTTTACCCTAGACATGACAGGAGTATGGTGACCAAGTGATGAGAGGTCTGAATTCACCCGTTCGAGGAGTCGGGGGTCTCTCCGCCTTAGTGGACGACGGTGGGGGACTTCGTCACCCTATACCTCCATTTACCACCTACATTATAATCAGGCTTCAGAATCCCTATACCTAATGGAAATTGTTTCCTATATAGTGATAAACTTTATCAAATTTTAGGTGCTCGAGCTGAATGGTGTAAGATATGAACACAAGCGTGTAGTGTGTGCAACACAAGACGATACCAATTATAAATTCAGACTTTTATACTGATTTATCCTAACCAAATAAATTGTTCTTTTAGAAAATAGTGTTTATTAATTAAGTAAAGTTGAGATCGTAAACTGTTCTGCCATTTTTATTATTTTAAACTCTATATTACACGTAGTATATTAAAGGTATCATTTATACGCTATTTCATCCTAAAAGTATGTAATGAGAGTTTCTACGTATGTGATTCAACTATCTCTCTCACATTTTTCAAGTAGAACTAATTCCTCCTGAGGCCCCGTGTTATCAGGATATTATGAGCGCTTAACAACGTACCATAAACCTGAGTGTCCCATTAACAGGTCTGGATCCAGAGGCTCTCATTAATAATATTGCTCACCAAAAGCTCCAGAGTACTGGTTCTATATGTAACTCACACCCTTACACCAAACTTATATAGCGAGATATCATATATATCATATAAACTACTTATAATAACAGGAGGCGACTTCAAATGCCCATAATACTGCCTGGTAGCAGAGAATATTCTTACTGACATCGAGGAAATCTCTTACTATTACTCATTGAAACTTAGATTACTAAATATTAATTTTAACTACAATAAATCTGCCCTACTTCAATACGAGAAAGTATAATCTCACTTACCCCAAAACAAAACCTAAAACCTAAGACTATCTCTCATGATCAATATAATTAACTTATTCTCTCTCACTCCTATAATATTCTTTACCAACACCTAACATATGGAATTACAGTTAGTATCTGATCTTCCATCAGACATATGTCCCACAAATAATAATAATCAACTAATCAAAATCCAACAAAACCAGTCAATATAACCAAAATAAATTTCAATTCCACAAATTACAACAAGGCAGAGCTGGGTATGAGGATTTCACCAATATCAAATCGAAGCCATACATTACTCAGCTACACAAGTATATAGAGTTCACACTCCCTTGCTACTTTACAATCAAATGGTCATCATGTAACTTAACGTACCAGTATAGAGTAATTGCCGAAGATAAACGCCTCCAACCTTGTCACAACTATGTCTGTCGTACTTAGGAGCGATATTATCCTAAACCCACTGTACTTGTACTGTACTTGTACTTGGCCTTTTGTACTTGGTACTTGTGCTTTACGGTCACATAGCCAACTCGAGCACAAAAGATTAACTTACATACCCTTTACTAACACGCATTTTTTGAAATCTTTAACTTGAGATAACACAACAAAGAAACGATTCATTTGATCTAACTAACATAACTATACTACCTTCTTTTTACAAGATCTACTCTGCATACATCCAATACTAACTCGCTTAAAAGTACTAGGAGAGTATTACCCTTGAACCTGAGTGGTTTGTTGCCTTAAATGTAGCTGGCACGTAGGATGTGCGCGAGATCTGTCAAAGGGTGCCGCGTGATTTATAAATCATAAATTGTAACATCTTTACTCCACATTATCACTATGTAAATTAATGTGAATATTACTTCAATTTACTAGGCAAATTAATTTAAAAATTGGCTTTAATCTCTCCTCTCTCAGAAAGTGAATTATTATATTATATATATATAGTGAGTATATATTTATATTTATATATAGTATATATATTATAATAATTATATATATTTATATATATATATAATAATTATATATATTATATATATTAATATATATATATATATATAAATATATATATATATATATAATATATATATATTATAATATATATTATATATATTATATATATATATATTAATATATATATAATCTATATTATATATATTATATATATATATATATATAAATATATATATATATTAATATATATTATATATATATATATATTAATAATATATATTATTATATATAATATTGCTCACAGTAAAACTTGAGTGCTTTGGGTAGAATCAGTAGAGTAGAGTCAATAAGTAAATAAATTATATTTAAATGTTATTAAGGGTTTGTGAAGTAGTTACTAAATAAGTGATCAATTCTGAAATGAATAAGTTTGTAATAAGAAAACGTAAACTCGAGGAGAGCGAACTTGTACCACCTACTTTAAGTGAGAGTAATTTGAACATTATATTATAATTCCTGTATCTTAAGCATTCATAAGAATTTCTTTTAAAGAAAAAAGAAACTGTATATTTATAGTATATTTTGTTGTCTTACGGATTTTCATGGAACAACGAAGCAGATAATCCACGTCCCTGTGCTTAGTGTGGTAGTGAAACGCTAAGTACAATGAAGCCTATAAGTATTCCACTACTAGCAACTTAAGAAAATAATCTTGCTTATCGATAAGCTAACTCACAGTTGTATCCCCAGAAAACTCCTCAGGCTATCATATTTATTCAAGGCTTTAGAAAATCAAGAGAATAATTGCTAAATAGAATGTTGAAAAGATTAACCAAAAGTGAACTCTAGTTTCTCGAAGCTTATCATTAAAGTATTCCAAAATCTAACTCGCCAAAGTAAATTGATATAATCATCATACAAACTGGAGAGGATATCATTATCTTACCGTGCAGTTATCAAAATTATCGTTGAATACTATAACTTGAGAAAGATTGCGGGAGATTACAATTATTCAAAGGATTCTCACTCAAAAATACAAATGACTATTAGATGTAATGAATAATTTGAAATGTCATTAAAATATAAATGAACGAAGTCAAGATAAATAAAAACTCACCATAAATTTGTTTACAATTAGAATGAAAGTACAGTGATATTATCTAGCCAAAAATATCAAGCTTCTTGGTTCTGTAGATTTATTGTACGAGTAAATTAAATATATTATCGGAGTGGAGTCAATGATTTTTGTTTTATGCAAAGTAGTTAGGGATAACAACTCTAAGATATCATATGGTGCCGATATTTTCAAGCTTGCCGTCTCTCCTATCATCAAATAAGCCATAGTCTTCATGAAACGACGAGTTGTGGAATATGTACTGATGGTGGCTACTCCATTCAATTTGAACAGGCAGTATATACACGATATCATACTGAGCGCGACAATGTGAGAGGTGACAATGGATATCATTGATAAACATAAACTCACTACTTGTCATGAGCACAGGAAGCTACTAGTGTAGGTATTCTCGAAAATTTGTGTGAGCCTGTTCTCTGAAAGTTATAAACTCAGGTTGTAAACGACTCGAAAGATTCTACAATTAAACGCGACTTTGGAGAGTTAGACTACTCTCTGAAAAATGTTGTGAAATCAGAATGGCGCATGGCCAAGATGTCCTAATTATCATAATGTACATACAGAGTCATGAAACACATGAGTATATAAGTAGCTTACGGTGGTAAGAGTACTATAAACCGCGTTCTCACTGAGCATCACAATCAGAGGAACATGTACGAAAAGACCAATTGTGAAAAGGAGAACACCTGCAGATGCCCCTAACTCTTTCTAGGCTCTTTGTCTGAGCTAACCAAATTAATGTATTGGTGAATTGATCGGAGTGATACACTCATCGTCAGATATCTGCACATAGAGTAAACTACAATGAACCCAATATACTTCAGGTGCTGGTGTACGACGGGACCGACAGAAAAAAGTCTCTTCAAACCATAAAAATGAAAGAGGATCTGAGAGAAGGAGAGAAGGCTCGCCTCCTTTGGAAAGTCTGCACATTTGAGAAAATGGTGATATTTTTTCCAAATTTCCCATCTTTTTTTAAAAATTTTCTCGGGATAATGGTGGAGACGGGGCAATGAGGAAACTATGAGGCCCTAAAAGACCGTGCAAGTCGTTGATCATCCACTATTAATCAATTGCACATATGACAATAGACTAAGTACTTTCCTTCTCTTTTCGTTAAGAATCTTGAGTGGATTGTTTCACCATTTCACATGGCAGATATTGATGAAAGAACTAACTCTCTCACAGAGTCCCAGGACTCAGTAATAGACGACGAATACTTTAATGCTTCTCATGCGCTAATTCTTTACCTGAAATCAACACCTTTTTTGATCGAAGTATCGACTGCCATCAGGTGGCTCCTTTGTGTTTACGCATAAGATAACCATAAAGCGATTTCATCACTATCACCTAGTAGCAAAAGTCCACAAAGGTATCTCACTTTTGCCATTTTCAAACATCCATACTTTTGTGAACAAGCTTTCTCTGCAATGGTCATAATAAAAATGCAAAACAAGAAATAGATTGCTGAATCTTGAGGAAAATATGACGTAGTTGCGTTAATCAAAACATCAACGACTAACATACATATTATTTCTGTGTGCTCTGAGTACTGCATGCAAAGCACAATATTAATTCCATTAATATCACTACTTATTATCTGATTCCTAACCTGCCACAACGCCGTCACCAGTTCTCAAATTTTAACGGTTGTTTTTAACAGATATTTATAATTTAAAAATCTCATTATTATATTATTCACCGTATAATTATTAAGCAATTAATGTATTATTATTATTTACTCTGATAATTTATTCATATCTATTAAAACTAGTTCATTACTTATTACTATGTCATTATCTATTATTATTAATTATTTATTTTTATTATTATTATTATTATTATTATTATATTATATATTATTATTTATCTAATTATTATCCTATTATTAGTCATTTATTATTTAAAACCTCTAATTATTATTATCTATCTAGTATATTATTATTATTATTATTATTATATTATTATATTATTTGTAACAAGTATGTGGCCTTACATGACAAATATTCCAGAGCCATCTACTCACGAGCATGCACACCAAGTGCAACATTGCAAAATAAGTACATGAAGGACTCAACTTGCTTTACATATTATTCTCAGCATCTCCAATTCATCATCTTCCATCTCATATATAAACTTTTATCGTAATAAATTTAACGAAATACGGTAATAGGACAACTGAAACATGGGCAGACCTCAAGAGAGTAGAGTAACATGGCAAATAAAATATCAAACGCCTCACTCAACTGCGCAGAAACAACACCCACCCACAAATGAAGCCTTTTAAGAGGACACAACAACTGCACTCACCCTCCCCTTAACATCACCTCATTTTTATCAAGTTACTTACACTCCACGAACAACACTATTCCAACATATTCAATTAACCCACACATAGCTAAATAATACCAATAAACGACAAGACTGCCAAAAGCAACGCAACTACAAGCCAATCCTCATAGACCGCCCATGTCCATCTTCCTGAACACATTGTAAACTTTAGATCGTATACTCCTCAAAGAAATAAATAACCAATTTATGTAAAAACCCTAAATACTATTCACCTTACACTGCATGACTCGCGCCACACTAGACAACATTGCTCTACATAACTCTACATATAAACACTGCAAGATCCTAACTAATCATCAGTCTAATCAAACTCATTTACACTCGATATTTTCAATATAAATCCTTGGTCTCGCATCAACTCACAGACTCACCTACGACACTGCAGAATAAGAATTAGATAATGCATTCATTCATCATTAAATACCAACACAACTGATTTAGCACATTAAGAGACGCACCAGCCTCTAACCCCTTCGCAATTCCATCTTTTATCTTAATCTAGTGAGACTCGACACATCATCCCCGTACTCCTCCTTTTCGTCTTCTCATATCATAGGTGACATATACTTAATGAAGAAATCATACTTACCAAAAATTCAGAGTTTTCTCTATACACATTATTAACTACAACTCTCACTCAGGTAAACTCAAATCACAGAGACTTTTCACAAACAACATCTCAGCTCATACATCACCAGCCCTGAAGGCATATGACTACTCAACTACAAATATATCAACTCAAATATGAAATCCATATATCAAAACCACCTCCTATCTACGTACTACGTAACTATACTAAAATCCGGCATATCCTAGATTTACACTTTCACATGCTAACATCATATTCGTATCTTACTATAATCACCCAATCCTCTCAAACACTATCTCTCCTCAGATTCCACAACTATCTTCTAAACTCTCCACTTCCATCAAATCTAATACAAAAATGAGCTAAGGTCCTACTACAATTATTAAAATATTTGGAAATCACAAAAGCTTTATATTGGTATAAATTTAGTATGGTGTATATTTATATTAGTGATATCTAAGACTAAAAATTTGATATTGGGTGGCATACTACTAAAATATATATATTATATAATATATATTAATATATATATATATATATATATAATTATATATATATATATATTATATTATATATATTATATATATATAATATATATATATAATATATTATATTATTAATATATATATATTATTATTAATAATATTATAATATATATATATATATATATATATATTATATATTATATATTATATTATAATATATATATTATATATATCACTATATATATCTATCTAATAGTGAGAGATAGGTGATTTCATATATCATTTGGAAAGTTTGTAATATAACAAAACGTATTATGAGAGGAGTAAATAGTATCTCACGAGGTATATAGATATTGGAGGAGGTACTATATATATGATCTCATTTATATTAAGTGGATAGGGGATAAAGTAACTTAAGTATATACATATAGGGGTAATTAGTTATTTGAGTGTTGAGTAGGGAAAGATTAATATTATCGATTGAATATAATTTTAGGTTCTGATAGTAGTAATATATATATAATAGTAACTATATTTAGGGTGAAGAAATATATGATGATGGCGTTAGAAGTGGAAGATAGGGATGTGTAGGATTCAAATCTGTACATTTGAAACAAATGATTGAGGTAGATTATAATGAGGGAGGAGAAGATATAAATTGTAATTTTTAGGAATTTATATAGTTATTTGTCAACTAAGGCGTATATTAAATATAGGATTAATATAGTAGAATAACTATGGCAGGTTTAGTGATATAGTAGTTGTATGGTGGTGGTAAGCTTCTTAATAGAATCAAAAGTATGTATGTACGATAGTGAAGGTCGTATTGTTAAGTAAATAAATAGAGTCGATATGTGATTTTTATATATATGTAATATAGCGGAAGTGAGACAGGGTATTGAGTGGTATGGTCACTCTTAGCAAATCCAATCTATATATAGGATATAGTGGTTTTGATAACGAACATTGAGAAAGTCACGCGTATAAATAAAGGTAATGCTCCACGGAGGATACAACTGCGATGTCTAAAAGAATGTATTCGGTGAATGCTGGATGATGAAGGCGATGTGAACGATCGTTGGTTTGACCTTAACTTTACGGTAAGATTGTTATTAAAATGGTAAGATAAAATAACTTAAAATCTGTTTTAACGATTTTACATTAAAATAAGTATAAGTGTGATAAGTCATGAGACTGCACGTATCTTGTGTAGGTTATGAGCGAATCTGAAGAGAGTTTGAGAGGAAACATTATAGTGAAAAGAGAGTACTTGAAAATAGATGTATGCCAAATGATTATTGGCTAAGGTTAAAGAAAGGTGTGCTAATATAGAAAAGTGTGGATTCATAAAAATGAGCTTATAACTGGTAGATTGTATTACGAAGTAGTGAAGTATTAATGTGATTTTACAATAAAGTTGTGAGGGAGGACAGACGGCTCATGTTGAAGTTATGTTAGGTGGTGGAGATGCTTAGCATAGTTAACTTGGTAAATAAGAGTGCTCTAGAGTGAGATTTAATACTTGCTATGTACGGAATTACTATGTTTAACAAACTAGATAATGAATAAGGAGGGCGTATGATAGGAAACAAATTATTCACAGAAAACAAAAATATCGATGAATTGAGCTCTTTGTTAGCTAGAAAAATTGGACCTGCAATCGTTAAATATCCTAAAATTTGTGATTAGTTATGTGCACGAGCTACAGTAAAGTGAGCTGAGATGATCTGACATCAATTTTATAATGGCATATTGTTTGGATGGACTGTATGTAACTGAGGGACAAATGAAAAGATGCATTGCACGAAATAAATCAAATAGATCACTCTGGATGAATGTTAAAACTTTAGAAGAATTTCTCTTTGGAAGAGCACTATCCGGCACGTCGCTTAAGTTAGCAAGATGACGTGATATAATGATGTCGTTTACCTTACAAGACTACTAGAAGACCAGTGTTCAGAGAGATGTTAGTGTAGAACTATTCAATCTATGGTTAAATTATAATGTTTACCAATATCTGTCATTGAAATTAAAACAAAGCTCAGCAGTTACATTGAAAAATTTTAATAAATTTGTGAACTATGACAAAAAGAAAAGAGGACAGTGAGGATAGATATGAAATCAGGTAGTAGCAAGCATAGTGGTTCTGAGTAATAAGAGAGGTAATCAAATCAAGATCTAATATATACTAACGATAGTAGCTAGCTCTCAGAACAGTACCCAGCAAGAAACTAGCAGAAATTGAAAAGAAGTTTCTATTAAAAATGAACAGATGAAGATTACAAGTTTTAAATGAGGTGAGGTAATATGACAATCTTATTCAGGCTCAAAGAGATAGTTATAGGAACTTGTCACACACAGCTATTATAATGATGCATTAACTATGAAGGACTAGACATAATACTTAGACAGAGTTGCAATATCTTGAGAAATTGAGTAGTTTAAGAGATCCGGAGGAGGTAAATGAGTAGAGATAAAAAGTGTTTTAGAATTTTTTTACATTATTTAGGAGTGAATAAAGTACGAAATATCGAATGCGAGACTTTATGAGTCATGTGGATAGTGAGAGCAGTATTGCAACTATCTCAGCGGTCCGCTTAATACATCGAGAATCAGTACTAGTGGTAGTGTGTTGGGATCGACCGAGTGTCCTAGTAAGGCGAAGAATCAACACAAAAAGAAAAAAAAGAGTTGCTGTAACTGATAAAGGTGTATCATATAGTTCAATGACACACGCTAGGAAGAGGTTAAAACTGAACAAGGTAGGTTACTGGTTCTGAGAGTGAGCAAGAGTGACTGCAATGAACTAGGAGTGATACATGAGTGACGTGTGGAAGAAGAAATCCTCAAAGTAGTGCGTGGAGAAATAGAGAAATCTTCAGAGTGTGCAGAGAATGTGAGTGGTCTCGTATGTGTCTCTACAACCTGGAGCTGCCAATGAGAATTTAACACGCCATCATGATGATAGTGGAGAGAGATGTCAAGTTCTGAGCAAATTCGGTATATCAAGAGCTGACGAGTCAAAGCTTTGCTGAGAGAAAATGGTACAGAGTACAACATAAATCTTGTTGAGAGTAATTAAGAGGTCTGAGCTAAAAGGCGCAAAAAAAAAAAAACGAAGTCTCTCACTAATATCAATGCATATCATTTAGACATTGAGATATTTTCATACCAAATTCCTATTGAAAGCTATTTTTCTTATACATAAGTGTGGACTGAAGTAATGCTCTTGTCTTTGAGGTATTCTATAACTAAGTCAGCACATGATCTGGCTAGTTATGCTTTTCTGCTACATTGGTAAGATTTTGGAGTCAAGATCTACTCTAACATGAAAAAATGCAGCATGTTATTGACAAGTACTGTATTATATTATCATACAAATTACTAGCTATATTAGTTTACTATCTACAATTAGTGAGTGATGAGTAATTAAGTTTAATATAATTGCTTAACACAACAATACTTTATCCAAGAAATAAATTACGAGAAAAAGAGAAAATTGGCGAGCAGAAGCGCAAGAAAGAAGAAAAAATTCCCGTTGAAAGGTCAACAGGGAATAGCTTCGATGACAGGCCACAGATGCTTAGCACATCCAGCTTTGGGTGAATGAGATTGAATGAAGGAAATATACAGATACGTTTCAGAACACTTGATCCTGGATGGAGCCCAGTATATGTCATCCTCGAGTAGATTACTCAGGTAATATAATATAACTATAGTATCAGCACTATAAATATATAGAAAATCTAAAACTACCTAATATTATTAATTATTTCTTGTACCTATGTTTTTAGAAATTATATACTAATTTCTCAGATGATATTTACCTTGGACTACATAATAGCCAAAAAGCGCCCAAGGGAATATATGGAATATTCAAAACACTACAGGGAACAGAGCTGCAACAAACTGGAACTTTAGCAAAGGCAGATCGGAACCAATGTCAATACTGTCATTCACGTGGTTGCCATTAGTATTTGGAAACCGTTTCTAGGAGTTTCCATTACAGTGGGATAATTTGCATTTTGCATCTACAATGAGTACTTTAAGGCATATTTTTATGAAAATTGATGGAACTACCAAAGGGCCAGATAAATTTTCTGGTGCCATTGGCTCACAGCTGAATGGCAAAGTTTCCAAATGGGGTGTTGCTAAGTTTAGGCCAATTCCAAATCCAAAATTTGTCATACTAGAAAATAAAGTCATTGATGACTTATCGACTGACCAGTACTATGCTTATCGCATCTGTTGGGGTGTAATCACAGGGAACACAGATGATGATTTGGCCTTTATAGAAGTTGGACCTATGAACCATTCTCATTGGCTAACATTAGCATGCAGAATCTTGCGGTATTATGTATCCATTTCCAAACCTAACTAAAATCTAAAGCTGTTGCCGAAATTTATAGTAAGGTGTATTTTCTAGTTGGTTTGATAATTAAGATTAATCAATATTTAACTGACGGTCCCAAAAACCTATTTAATGTGATTCAAAGAATCAATAAATTTCCTGATTCAAATGCTAAGAACATTTGTTATAAAATTATAGATAATAACAGTTATTTTGCTCATGGTGAAAATATTCTCATTGGAATGTTAGCCGACGAGGATGAAGAGGTCAGAAGGAAAGCGGTTAATAAAGTTTTGCATTTGAAAGGCCTCATAGAAGACTTTCATGGTGAAGAAGATGAATTTGTAGGGGGAACGGTTGAGAGTGATGATGACAATGAAGCCAATGTTAGTGAAAGTGATTATCCCTCAATGAATAGAGATGTAAGAGTATTTTTAAAGCCTAAGATTAATTTCAAAGCTGTATGTTATTATAAAATGACCCCAATTTCCCAATGCAACAGCACACAATTCCACCGGTTTTGAGACTGATTGAAGAAGATAAAATACTTGAATTTATCGAAAAACCACTTAAATTAAGACATGAGTGTCACAGCCAAAATGTTGAAAGACATGTAAAACTTGTTACTGAAGCTTTAGCATCTGTGGTTGGACACGATCGCAGAGATGGAGTTATTCGAAACAAAATTAGGTCCAGTAAATATACTATATATATATATAATATACTAGTATTATATATATATATATAAATATATATATATATATATATATAATTAAAATAAAAAAAAATATATATATATATATATATATATATATATATAAATATATATATATATTATATATAAAATATATATATATACTATATATATATATATATATATATATATATATATATCTATATATATAATATATATATATATATATATATATATATATATATATAATATATATATATATAGGTTTTATGGATTTTCAATATTATTTAGGTTTAATGGATTTTGCAAACAGGCGTATGATAGAGAGTTAATAGGGAAAGGTTATGGAGGTTGTGATTATGGTGTTGGGGTAAGGCTCTGAATGGAGTCCAAAAGTATGTAGACGATAGTGAAGCGTGTGTAAAAGAATAAATGATGTCAATGGTGATTGGTTTAGGATTAACAGCTGGAGTAAGACAGGGTTGTGTTATGTCTTCCTTGGTTATTCAATTTGTATATGGATGGGGTTATGGAAAGAATTCGAGGTGGGGAGGCAGGAAAATGGTGTTAGAATGGTGGAGAATGGAAGATAGTAGAGGGTGCGCCTACCTATTATATTATGCGGATGATTTGGTTCTGTGTGGCGAATTTGAAGAAGTTTGAAGGAATTGGTAGAGAGATTTGGCAGGTGGTGTAAAAGGAGGGGCTTGAAAGTAAACGTGGATAAGAGTAAGGTTATGGTTTGTGAGTGAGGAACTCCTCAGTGTGAAGTATGTTAGATGGTGAGCAGCTGGAACAAAGTTGTCTGAGTTTAAAATATTTAGGATATATGTTGGATAGAAAGGGAACGGATGATGATGCTGCAGAGTGTAGTAGGAAAAGTTTGTGAATGGCAGGAAAGGTGGCTGGTGGCAATTAAATCGTTGGTGAATGTAAAGGGACTAAGTCCTTGAGTGTGCTAGGGTTTTACATGAGGGTATTTTGTTACCTGTGTTTGTTATTGTATAGTAGAGACTATGGTCTGGAATAAGAAGTATACGATCTAAAGTTCAATGTGTTCAGATGGACAATCCTTAGGGGTTGGTGCTAAGGTGTGAGAGAATAATTGAATAAAGAGAGGAATGACGTATTAGAGAGTTGACTGTGGTGGTGGTGTGAAGAAAAGGGGTAAATGAGGAATAAATGAAAGGTATGTTGAGATGGTTGGTCATGTGGTGGAAGGAATGAATGATAGTCGGTTGGTTAAGCGAATGTTTAGTGGCGAGTGTTTGGAATCGACCGGCTGGGGGAGACCGAGAAAAAGTGGATTGAGTCAGTAAACGAATGTTTGAAAGGAGAGAAATGTGAGTTTGGTAGAGGCGAGAAGAAAAGGTGTATAACAGGGTGAATGAGGGGAATTGTGAAGGGGGTATGGTGTGGCCCCACCTGGGCAAGGGATGAACCCTTACATGACGATTCTTCCATAGTGAGGGTCCATCGCGTCCCATGAAGCTTTAGGGTGGAATTTTCTGACTGCGATGGGTTTCCACTAATTAATGGTACTGAGGGGCGGTAAGGCTGGGCCTTTCTTTTTCCGACTTGTGTCATGTTCTTCTACTGCTTTTCATTTTCCCGATGCCCGTCGCGCACCTTTCCCATTCTTGGGTAAATATAAGGAAGAGAAGAAGAAGAAGAAGAAGAAGAATATATATATAGTATATATATATATATATAATTATATATATATTATATATATATATATATATATATATATATATATATAATATATATATAATATAATATATATATATATATATACTTATATATATATTTAGTGGAATGGGACGATTATGAATTTTCCGTGACGATGACGATTTAATAATAAATTTTGCCGATGACGAAACGATTAATTGAAAAAGTATATTTTAAAAATTTCTTTCTCTCATTCAAAATATATATTATATATATATATATATATATTATATATTATATATATATATATATATATATATATATGTATATATATATATATAATATATATATATATAATATATATATATATATAATATATATATATATATATATATATAATATATATATATATAATATATATATATATAATAATTACCTGGCTCAAAACGGTAGGCGACGGGAGTCGCATGGCAAGGTCGGGGGTTCGAATCCTAGTTCGGATCCTAGGTAGAAAATTACCTAGAAAGTTCTCCTTGAATAGGGCTATGCCCGTGAGGTGTGAAACTTTTTATATATATAAAAAATAAATAAAAATAAATATATATATATATATAATATAACAAGGCCTGTAGACAGGGGGTCAGTGGGTTAACCCCCTGAAAATTATTTAAGCGATCAAAATTTGATTCCTTAAGTCTCTTAAGTAATAATATATAAATAATCAATAATAAGAATATATAATAATAATAATATAATAATAATAGGATAATAATAATAATAATAATAATAATTAATGAAATGAAAGTAATTTATTAATGGAAATGAGAGACATTTTGTTGTCCGTAACTATTTCTTAGGTAAGTGGCTGTTCCCTCATATATATATACTATATATATATTATATATATATAATATATATATATATATATATATATATATATATTATATATATATATATATATATATATATTAATATATATATATATAATATATATAATATATTATATATACTATATATATATTATATTATAATATTATATTCTTTCTTTCTTCTTCACCTCTACCTTTATTTTCCCAAGATTGGAGTAAGGAGCGCAACAAGCATTGGAAAAGAAAAGCAGTAAGGAGAGTATGACAAATGTCGAAAAGAAAAGCCCAGCCTTACCGCCCTTTGTAACCATTAATTAGTGAAAGCTCGTCAAAGACAGAAAATCCTCCCTAAAGCTTCATGGGACCGCGACGGAACCCTCACTATGGTAAATCCGTCGAAAATGTAAGGGTTCATCCCTTGGCCAGGTGGGCCACCCACCATGCCCCCATACCAAAACCACCGCCATTCTCTCCTAATCATGCACCTATATTCTCGCCTCTTGCAAACTCACTTTCTCTCCTTCGACATTCCGTTCACGACTCAATCCACTCTCTTCGGTCATCCAGCCGGTGTTCCAAACACACTCTCCACTTAACATCCGCTTAACCACCGACTATCATTCATCGTTTCACGTGACCAAACCATTTCAACATACTTTCATTTTCTCCTCATTTACCCCTTTCTTCCAACACCCACAACTCTCTAATACGTTCAATTCCCTCATTTTATTAATCTTCTCACACCTAACATGCACCCTAAGATTGTCCATCTGAACACATTGAACTTTAGATCTAATATTTCTTATTCCAGACCATATTCTCACTACAATAACACAAGGTAACAACATACCCTCATGTAAGACTCTACCGCACTCAAGACTTTAGTCCTTTATCATTCACCAACGATTTAATTGCACACCAGCACCTTCCTGCCTTCACAACTTTCCTACTACACTCTGCATCATCCGTTCCCGTTCTCCATCCAACACATACCCTAAATATTAAACTCAGAAACTTCATGCTCCAGCTGCTCACCATCGAACATAACTTCACACTGAGGACTGTCCCTCACTTCACAACCAAACCTTACTCTTTATCTAGCGTTTACTTTCAAACTCCTCCTTTTACATACCCTGCCAAATTCTCTACCAATCTTCTCAAACTCTCCTTCAGATTCGCCACACAGAACCAAATCATCGCATATATGATGTAGGGCAACCCTCCCACTCAATCTCCATTCTCATCATTTCTAACCACCAATTTCCTGCCATCTCTGCCCACTCGAATTCTTTCTAAATAACCCATCCATATACAAATTGAATAGACAAGGAGAGACATAACACAACCCTGTCTCAACTCCAACTATTAATCCTAAAAACCAAATTACCAATTGACACCATTTTTATTCCTTACAGCATGCTTACTATCGTCCATACATACTTTTGGATTCCCATTCAGAGCCTCACCAGACACATATATCACTTAATACCTGCCATCAAGCTTCCCTATTAACTCCTATCATACGCGTGTTGTAAATCCATAAAACATAAATAAAATTTTATTCTTCTTCTCCCTCAATTTCTCATTCATTTTTTTTCAATGTAAGATTTGATCCACAAATCCTCTACACTCCTAAACGCACCTTGTTCTTCACCAATCAGTCCTCGGTCACTCGAGCGTCACTCTTTCGACCAAAAGTACCAGCTATACCTTCCCTACCAGACACTCAATAAAACTTATTCCCCTTAATAATTTCATACAGTTCCCCAGCTTTTCTCCCTTACCCTTATAATAAGGGTAGCTAATTACCGTCTCCTCCAAATCTCCTTGGGAAATCTATACACCCTCCACTAAACGCTTTATTACACAACTTGCCAATCCAATCAATCACATCTCGCCTCCGCTCTTGATCATTTCACTAGTAATTTCATCTATACCTGCAGATTTACCCATTCTTCAACTTTCTCACTCTACCCATTACTCCTCCTTACTAATAACCTCATCCCCAAAATACCTATTCCTTCTTGCACCATCAAAACACACACATTCACTAACCCTCATCATTACTGTTAAATTGTACAAATTTTGGAATAGTTGATCACTTTCTCACTCACAACCTTTTCATTCATTACACAGCTTCACCCTATGCAGTATTCATAAGCAGATTCCCCTTATTTGCATTCTTAACCTTTCGCGCTTCTTCCAGCAAGAGCTTTCCTATTCCCTGTATGTCTATTCATCCTCCTTCCAAACTGTTCATTACCTTCTTGGTTTTTCTCCTAAAAAAAAAGGAGAAATATATATATATATATATATATATATATACTATTTAGACATGCAAATTAAGGTATGCATATATTTTCTATGATATATATAATATATTATATATATATATATATATATATATATATATATATATAGTAGTATATATATTATATATATATATATATAAAATATTTAGACCTAGGGACTTAAATGTAATGCTTCAAAGTTTGCAGCTGTAATAGCAAATTGGTACCTCAGTAAGGAAATACTCTGATGGATGTATAAGAGATTTAAAGATAAGGAGGGAGCTGTAATCGTTTATTGGGATGAGAAGGCTCATTCCTTCTTCAACTAAATAAATCTTTCTCTCCTCATAACTCATGGTTCGATCGTGCTTGTTATCTGGCCATTCATGCAAGAGAAACACTGCGTATCGGGGTGGAAAAATTCTCGTTCTCCCTATCACTGATCTCGCGCTAATTTTCATATCAGCTAGATTTGTTGCAGCGGATAACTCTTCAACGAGCCAAAAGCGGACTTTCATCAAACGAAAAGGCGCTAAACCTCATTGGTTCTCACTTGCTGACATCTTCCTGGCTCTTGCCAATAACTATCCTGTAGCAAACTTCTGTTATCTTGGGCCCGCTTTTCCCCCTCCTCTATTCGATCTGATGGATTCTCGTTGCTTAATTCTAAAATGAAACAGGCCAATCTCTTCGCCTTATATTTTCCGTCTAACTCAACCTGGACGAATTCTTCTGGAATTCCTCTTTCTATAATTCTCCTCTCAGGTGTCCTTTTTCCTTTGTCTGTGAATTAAACATTTGACGGGTGCATGGGCCCTGAAAATCTTGAACGTTAGGAGGCGGGTTGGCCCGGTGGATTCCTCCCCGAGCTTGTTGAGGAGTGTGCTTCCGTTTATCCCTGCCTCTAGTTCAACTATACTCTCTATGTCTCTCATACTAGCGAACTTTCCCTCAAGTGTTGGAAGCTTCGACACATGTCCAACCTATTTCCGATAAAGGAAGGCGCATCTGATCTTCTACTATTCGGCCTTATAGCTCTCACATGTATTCTATCTAAGATCTTTGAAAACCTTCCTCAACTCTCACTTCTAGACCTCTGGAAATCATTCCGAACGCCAGTACGAGCGCTCGAGGTCTACTGGCGATATTTACTTTCCTATCTAACCGATTTATGGTTTTTCGCTCTAGGAACTACGGGGAGACTTGCGTGGTAGGCGCTTGACATACCCAGATCATTTGACCGAGTATGGGGCCCCAAACGTGTCCACTGCTCCCAAGTCTCCTCCTCCTTTGGGTTTCCTCTTTCTCTTTGCTTACTTATGTCTAGCTTTAGTTCAAATCTCTAAATATCGGCTGTTGTTGATGGGGCGACTTCTTCTCTTTTTCTGTCAATAGTGGTGTTCCTCAGGGTTCTGTCTTAATCTCCTACTTTATTCCTACTTTTCATTTAATGATGATTTTCTCACCTGCACCTCTAACTCCATCCACTCATATGCCGAATGACTCGACCTTCATTCCCTTTCCCCCAAAACTCCCAATAAATCAATTCTGCTCCTCTTCTTACTTCTAGAATTTCTCTCGTCTTAATCTTTTTTCCGATTCTATTCTCGCTTGTCCGGGTAGAATTTCCGGATGGGGTGGTCTCAACCTTGTGAAATTCATTCTTTAAAAACCCAACTTCTGCAAACCTTCTTCTCCAAAACACCTTCTAACTTTCCTATCTCTTTCGACGAGTCTCTCGTTTTTCCTGTTTTGACAATATAAACATCCCTGACCTTACATAAACAAAAAAAAAATTTCATAATAAACCTCTCGTCACAACGGTTGCTTGGGCGGCTCAAAGAACTGGAAATTCTGTTTAGATTGCAGACTTTTTTTCCTCTTCTCAGTTTTCCTCCAGCTATACAGGCGTCTCATCCGCATGTATGGGAATACTGCTTCTCACTATCTGGGGGGGGGGGGGGTTCTGGTTTCAACCCGGCTTTTTGGACAGAGGTCGAGTCAAGGCCAAAGCTTATAACTGTTTGGTACTTTCCAGTTCAACTTGACCCTCTATCTTTGTGGCGTGATGTTGATGCTTTATCTCTATCCTATAGGTACCGCAGCGGCAGGTGCTCGAGGAACTTATCACTCGCCTACCACCTGACCTTTACCATCCCCTCGGTAGCCACAAGTGTGCTTGTTCTTGCGCACGAGTTTTGTGCTGACATTGGTAACTCCCAGGCTAATTCGTTGTGGTGATTCCTTCTTTCCCACCACTATCTGTTCTGTGGAATTCTCGTCCATCTTCTGTATTTTCCTGCTGAATTTAAAATCTCTCACTTTAAAGCCTGCCGTCTGTGTTCATATGCGTATTTGCCGCCTTCGAGGGTGAGACTTTTGAGCGAGTAACTAATCCCCCCCGCTCCTTGAATAGGGCTCTGCCCGTGAATCGGTGGTGACACTGTAAAGCAAAAAAACTCCTTTGGGTAGGCAGATATGGTGGCAAATGAGCTTGATTCTCCTACTCACCCCCTCCAAGAACATCATTCAGATATCCCAGAAAATCGCACTCTCTTCAACATTACCTTCAGATGGACCATATGTCGCAACAACAAATTTTGACCTTTCAAACTTAATTAACCTTTAGATTCTCTTAGTACTCACACACACAAATTCTACCATAGCTCTCTACCAAAAGTCACTCCATCAGAATTGCAAATCCTTCTACCCCTCTCATTCCTCCACACCAACACAAAACACATTTCACACCACACACTCATTTTTCACCGTTTCCTTTCATCTTTGTTTCAGTCCACAGCGAGCAAATCAATTTGCCCTTTCTAAATATATCCTTCACCTCTCTCCTCTTTTCCTCAACATTTATTCCTCCTCTGCCATTTCATATGCCCATACGATTCTTACATTTTCGCCAAAAGATAGGAAAGGCCGTTTAAACGGCGATCACGACTTCTCCCGAAAGGCAATGCATTAGACATTCCTTGGCAAACAGATAAGGTGGTATGGAGCAGGCCAGCCTAACTAGAAAACCGTTCCTTGTAGCCGCATTCTACGACACGCAGGACCATACGATGCTGGGCAATTTTTTCTCCCACACATAGGGATATAAGGGATAAGGATGTCTGTAGGATGTTGGTCCTTAGAAGAGGGGTTTGTGAATATAGTATGCAT
>JABUQX010059311.1:0-12500 GCA_015478945.1 Trachelipus rathkii | reverse complement strand
AAAAAGCATCCCGGTGAAGTTAAGATAGATTTTATACAATATGAATATCTGAAAACATCAAAATATTTCAACAACACCATGAAGAAAATAGCAGACCAACTGAAACACACTTGAACTGTTGAAGATCAAGAAAGAAATCCAGTCCCTTAGCCTGAAGAGGTCTCGCGTGTCCGGACGAAAATTAGCTTTCCTTTTTTAAAATTTATTTCATTAAAAAAAAGTGTCTTTAACAATGTTTTTATTTGTGTACATTTAGAAATAAAATGAAGTGACAGTAAAGCACTATACACTAAAAGAAATCCAACGGCTTCCTCTCTAAAATATATATATATATTATAAATATACTATATATTATATATAGTTATATATATATATATATATTATATACTATGTATACTATATATAATATATATTTATATATATATATATTATATATATATATATATATATATATTTATATATATATATATAGTAGTATGTATATTTATTTATATATATAATATGAATATATATATATATATATATATAATATATATAATATATTATATATATATAGTATATATATATATAATATATATATATATAATATATATTATATATATTATATGATATATATATAATATAATTATATCATATATATATATATATGAATATATATATAATAATAGTAGTATATATATATATATATATAATATATATTATCATATATATATATATATATTAATATATTATATATACTATTACTATATAAATATATTATATATTATATAATTAAATAAATATATTTGTTCATTGAGCTATTTTAGATTGATTAGTTTTGCCAATATATTTAATTACTTTTAAAATAAATAATAAAATACATTAATATTTTAACAAAATTATATTTATTTTCCTTCTTTCCGAATTATTTAATATTTTAAAAAAATTCGATATTTATATTTATAAACTTGCTTGCAGTAATACTTTGGCTCAATTTTTTAATTGTGAAATCATAGTTTTAAATATACCAAAAAAAAATTAATTATATTTAGGTATGTTTATATATTTTGCATCAATTTATAAAAAAGGAGTAATAGAATTAAAATATATTTTTTTATTTTGTTTGATTTAACCATCTATTATTTAGTGTAAATTTACAGCTAACCCCGGTAGAAACCCCGGTTTTTTCCCGTGATTTTTGAGCCGGTGGCCGGGCCGGGGCCGGGTCGCTAAAAATGGCCGGGGTTGGCCGGGGCCGGGGCCGGGGCCCCGGTCGGTTCCTAATTGTGGGTACTTGTATGGGTATCAGACTAAAATTTTGGTAACAGTGCAACACTAATATATATATTATCTCTTGGTATGTATACATACAGTAGTTATCATAACATTTGATTTTGTTCCATCTGCAACCCGTAAAATGACAACATCATGAGCTTTAACAACACGAACATCTTTAATCTGAAAAAGTATATATATAGAGAGAGAGAGGTAGTAAATCATTAAGATGAAGATAAAAAGAACTAGAACAAATTCTTTTCAATTAAACTTAAATCTTTAAAGCATCACTATTTTAGATTATATTATCACCTCATTCAATAATTTCATGCTAATAAAAACACTAAATAATATAAACTTATTCATAAATCTAGTCTGAATTAAAACATTCATTAATAATTAATTCAAAAGAATGAAGAACAATCAAATGCTTACTATGCAATTCAAATTAAAAGTGCAAGGAGATGCGAGTTCACATATTTTTTTCTCTAATAAGAGTGGATCAGTGACCGCTTCATTTTCTTTCTTTTCAATATGCTTTATCCACCACTGTCTTAGCTCTCCCACGATCCTCTCATCTTGTGCTAAAAATAATAATTGCGGTTACTTATTTATATGTCAAAATTTGTGATGGAAAGATGCCAAAATAATTTTGATTCTGCTTGAGAAATTTTAAAATTTCTGATGCATATTAAAAAAAAAATTGCAGATTCTGATTCTTGATGCCGATTTCCATTCATCGTACTATGCCAAAATAACTTCCAATTCCGATTGCTGAAAACATGCTGATTCGTCCGATTCTGGATGCTGATTCCGATTCATAGTCATATTACTAATAAAAATATTATTCAAGACATTGAATTCATATGGAGTGGTTTTACTTTATAAATTGAAATGTTTGTACATCCAACTCCAACACTGACATCATTAAAGTCAGGCTAATTATATTTATAAATTATGTATAGTGTAAAATGTATGAACGCATTTCTTCACAACAAAAGAATAGAAATGTTTGGATTAATATAGATTCAGAACCTATTTCATTTTTTCAAGCTTCAAAAAGAAAACAAAATATAACAGATTTCTTTGAATTTTGACTACTAAATTTTCACATGTCAATTGTGATTTCTAAATTAATTACAAGGCAATGAAAAAAGTTTAAGAAAAAAAAATAAATAAATAAAAAGTGATGAAAACATATGCAGTCACAAAAAGGATTATTAAGGTTATGTACTGTCGACGCAATTTCAGTTTAAATATTTTGTACATTGAAAAGGTGGGCTTCATTTTTATATTTTTCAGATTGGCAAAGTTATAACTGATGAAGGAATATTGGTTATTTATTAAAGAGTTGTTTGATTTGGAGTTTTTTTGAATTTGTGTAAATTAATATCTAAATATAAAAATATCTATATATATTTGAAAGACCATACAGATAAAGACCTATTGTGAAAATAGTAAACATGAACACTGAAAGGAAATTGATGCTATGAAAAGAAGGTGTAAAAAGGAAAATATCTCAAAGAGTGTTATCATCACCAAACGACATACAATTCTGTACCATGCTATTGGTGAGGAAAAATCAACAAAAAAAAGGACCCTTCTTATCCAAGTTGTGGATTCATAAGTAACTGTTCCCTTATCCAAGGTACCCAAAAAGTGGTTCTCATTGTGAAAGAAATTGAGTGACCTGTTACTGTTTTTATTACAGCACTCTATTTTTGACAGGGAACCATTTTGGGATTGAATCATTTTGGAACTGAACCATTTCTGACAGGGAATCATTTTGGGAGTAAATCAAATTTTGGATTCATATTACGAGCTTTACTTTAAAGTTGTTGGCCATTTTTCAAGAACTTGAAGACAAGAACTTTTCTCTAAGCAAAGAGTTACAGCCATTTTTACCCTACTTTATTTTTTAATACCAGAGCTATCTTCCCCTTTATAGTACTACATTAAAACTAGCATAGTTAAAATTAAAATGTGTTTTCCCATCCATTCCATAAAATTCCATTGATTCTATAAGCCAAATAATCCAATTATTATTTAATTTATTTATTGTTTAATTCATTAAATAAGTTATTTAGGTGCATGCAATTTTGCATCACTATATAGAAATTTAGCGTGAAAGGAGTTGTGCATGCTTGGTAAGTGAGAAAAACTATATTTAAATTGCTTAAATATATGTGCTAAATACCCCAACAGAAGTTTATTTTATATATATTATAAGTATATGAAGTATATTAGTAGTAGAATATATAGTATCAGTATATATATATTATAAATAATATCATATCTATATAGGTATATATATAATATATATATATATATATATATATATATATCATATTAGAAATATATCTAGTATATATATACAAATATTATTTAGTACTATATATATAGTACTATATATATATATATAATAGTTATATTGAAATTTTTGGCTGTCTTTCTTTGCTCATTTAAAATTTTGCTCACAACCCTGCATGCTTGGTATAACACTCTGTGTGAGTATTTCATACTTTCTTTTTGCATTAATTTGCTTGGTTTTTGCACCTTGCTTACTCGTGTTCTTTTGTTTTCAGTTGAGCTGAGAGATAAGACCCATTTGGAGGCATGGTTTTTTCTTAGCTGAAGGGGCAAAGTCTAGTTAGAGATTGCTTTGGTGACATTACGCATTGGGGGGCTCTGTTCCTACACAATGCATACACATAGAAGCACCCCCTGACTGAATAGAAGACTTTGGCGAGTGTTGTTTCTCTAATTTCTTACCTTTTAATCTTTTTTCTTTTAGACCAGTCTACTCCTCTTCACTGGTAGCAGAGCATAGCTTACTACATCTCTGATGGTCACTTTTCTGTTCACAAGTTGGACATCTTTACTTTCTTTCCTTTGGATTGCAAGCTCTTTTTTTATTTACATTTCATTTCCTTTTCCAAGTACCTATGATTTTGTAACTGATTGGTTTGTTCAAAGTTTCCACAAATGGATAAAATGAATGAGTATTTGAAGGAGAATCAGGGAACTAACAACCCTGCTAATGCACAGAACAATTCTGTTTCTATTACAGAGACAGATTCCCAAACTGATCCTTTCCCACCAGAACCTCAGAATACTAAGGTGGGCACTAAAATGTTGCAGAGTATTTTGTTACAGAATAGTGAAATGATAAAATCCCTTTCTACCTTAATTCAAATATTATCAATAAATAAGGCCCCAAGAGTAATACCACCTGGAAAATATAGACAGGATGGTGGAGAAACCTTGTATCCATTTCTAATGAGAGATTCCCAGGATCTTAAGAAGGAATGTTACCTCTACTAGGTTCTCACTTAGAAGGACCTGTGTTAAAAGTATATCAAACCATAATCCAAGGAACATTCAATTATGAAGTGGTAAAAAGTAAGCTGCCCTAGTGGTCCTGAGAAGAGATTGAAAAGTTTATGGAAGCAAGTATGGAGAAGAAGGAAACATCATATACTATGAGACTTGAGGGATTAGCTAAAATGACATTTTCAGGAGTTGATGTGAAATTGTTTCATATCAAATGTGGTGCTAATTAGCAAAATATCTCTTGTCCACAAAATATTTTTTTTATTTTTTTTTTGAGACTTGAGGGATTAGCTAAAAAGGCATTTTCAAGAGTGGATGTGCAAATTTGCAAAATATCTCTTGTCCACAAAATATTTTTTTATAGTTTTCCACAATCAGTTAAAAGGCAGGTAGATGCCACATTGACTGAGGTAGAGACTTCTCTAGGAAAAAATGTTTCTTGGGATCAACTAGTTGCTATGGTTGATGCCAATATTCAAGAACAAGTACCAAAAGACAATTGTAATGACAATTCACATGAATATCCTAATTTAACATTGAATCCTCCCATGAATAAACTAAACACTGCTGCCTTAAACAGTTATTGTTGTGGAAACTCAAGAGTTGACTTCCACACTGTTACCCAGCAAAAATTAAATACCACAGGGCCAAGAGGATATAATGGCTCCTGTGTGAGAGACTCAGACCAAGGAGCGATTCTTAAAACTAGAAGTCAGGAATTCCCAAGGCGAGATTGGACCCCAAACCCATCTTGGAAGAATAAAGAAAGTCAAGATGAAGACAGAGCTATAGCATGTGGATTTTGTAAGAAAAGAGTACATTCAAATGAAAATTGTCATGCTCGACCTTTTTGCCAGTTTTGTGGCAAAAGAGGGCATGTGTTTGATGATTGTTTTATAGCTAAAAACCAATGTCTGTTTCGTAAGCAAAAGGGACACCTGGTTCAGAACTGTCCCAATAGGAACAATGATCATCTTTGTTGTCCTCTGTGTAGAGGAGCACACTTAGGAAAGGACTGTAATATACAGTCAGAAAACTAAACCGCTATGATGTGGAAGACCTAGCATCAGAACCTGAGGAAAAACTCAATAAGGATGTCACATATGACAATTCGAATCTTGGGAGAGTCTCAAGATGGATATGTTTTACCACCTGTCCAGAATCAAATTAATATTAGTGGTTCTGAATTGGAAATACCTGAAATTGCATACTCTGAAGAAGGTGTTGAAGAGGAAGAAGATTTAGCAAATGATGATGACCAGGATGTCATTAAACTGGGAGTGACAAAAGATACACTAGACCAGTGGTTCTCAAACTTTTTCGATTCGCGGCTAACTTGACTAATTCAAGTTTGCCGAAGTCACCCTATGTTTAGATTCTTGACAGTTAAACAATTTATAAGAATGGTTTCTTTTGAGCAACTTAACATTACAAATAAATAATGTCATGATTAGCAGCATGACAAAAGTTTCCCAGGATTTGCCTCATATATATATATATATATATATATATATTGTAATAATATATATATTCATATATATAAATAATATATATATGAATGTTATTATAGTTATAAGATAAATATACATAGTATATATTATATATATATAGTATATATATATTATATATATATACTATATAATATATATATATATACATATATTATAATAAAACAATAACTACAAATGCATTGGACTTAAACAAATTGGAAAATTTCAGAATCGAGTTAAAAGGTTTGTAAAATGAAAACTGGGACATACAATTTGAAAAATGTTCAAATCTTTCGCGTCACCCCTGATTGGAAGCTGCGTCACCCAAAGGTGACGCGTCACACAGTTTGAGAACCACTGCACTAGACACTTTAATCATTCAAGTATGTATTAATAATCAACCACAAATGGTTGATCTAATTTTCTGCTGATACTGGAGCCAGCATTAGCATATTATCTGCCAGTTTATATCATAAATTAAATAAACAAAAATACCAATTAGAAACTCCTTATAGGAGAGTATCAGGAATTGGACAGTAACTTTTCCAGTTTTGGAAGGAGTTGCCATTGTTTTGGATTCATCACCCACTTACTCACTGAAGCCTCATAGGTTGCTCGTAATTCTAGATGGAATTACCGAGTATGATATTGTAATAGGATAGGATATTCCATGGGAAGGAAAGAGCATTTACTGTCAGACCCTCATGAGGGTGAATTGGTATGCCATAAAGGAAATAAAGGAAACATATTAGGAAAAATAATCCTCCTTCGTACACTTGTACTTTGATTGAGAATGGGATGATACCACCAAAGAGTGGTATAGCTCTGGAAGTAAGTAATCAGTCCATTGAGGGAGCACAATGGAAAGCTTATTTTGTTAGAGGGTGAAATGAATGACAAAGTTGAAATTAGTCCCTCTACATTAAACAAAACAGGTAACAAGGCAGTGATCATTGTTTACAACACTTCAAATAATGAGAAAAAGCTGAAAAAGGGCCAACAAATAGGCAAAGTAGAAATTATTGAGGAAGACCCTTCGATATATATAGTTGAACTTTCCAACCAGGAAGTAGTTGAGAAATAGGAGTGGACCTTAGAGACACTGTATGAGTCTTTTTGCTTGAGTGAGTCTGATATAACATCTTCAGAACGAAGTCAAGTTTTGACACTTTTAAGTAACTATCCTTCAGATTTTTTGAGTTTGAATGATTCTGATGTTGGCTGTTCTTCGGTAATCAAGCATAAGATTGAGATAACTACAGAGGATCCTGTACAGGTCCCTGTATGACGATTACAAGGTCCAGTATTGAAAAAAATAGAAGACTAAAAGAAAGTGACATTATCAGGTGGAGTAAATCACCATATTTTGCACCGGTAGTACCTATAGGCAAGCCAGAAGGCCATTAGATTATGTATTGACTATATGTCCTTAAATAAAATAACAAAGGGGGATAGTTTCCCTATCCCAAACTTGATTGATATGTTATTTAGCCTCCAAGGAATGAAGTATTTCCCAACCATTCATCTGGTCAAAGGTTACTATCATGGGGGAATCAAGTATTGAAAAAACTGCATTTATGATACCTTGGGAATTTCTCTGGATGCCATTTGGTGTCAAAAATGGGCCTACCACCTTTCAATGGGGCATGAGAACGGCTCTATCCCACATACCCTGGACAGAAACAATGGTCTACCTAGATGGTCTTAATAATTAGTGAGACTTTCGATAAGCAGTTAGAAATCTTGGAAAAGGTCTTAAAAGCTTTCCTAGAAACTGGATTTAAGATTAAGCCAGCCAAAACTTTTCTTTTGAGAAAGCAAGTTCAATATTTGGGGCATTTGGTTTCAGAAAAGGGAATGGTTCCACTGGAAAGGAATCTGCAAGGAATTATGGACTTCCCAGCACCTATAACAGTCCATAAACTTTGACAATTTATAGGAATGGTATATTTTTATTGCAAACATATTCATAGGTATTCGGAAGTTGCAAAACCCCTTTTCAAACTCCTGAACCAGAAGACCTTAAAATGAACACCACAACGTTAAGAAGTCTTTGAAGAACTTAAAAGAGCTTTGATAGACCCACAACTGTTATCTTACCCTGATAGATCATTAAATGCTTCATCATTGTTATTACATGTGGATGCTTCTAACGTAGGTGCAGGTGCTTGCTTGTCCCAAGACAACAGGGAGAAATAAAACCAATAGTCTATTTCTCCACAACATTTTCCAAAGCTGAACAAAGATATAGTACTACTGAAAAAAAAGTAGCTGCCATCAGGTGGGCTGTTCAATCCTTGAAACCCTTCCTGCATGAAATCAAGATCCTTATACACACAGACCATAAACCATTACTATTCTTGAATAATATGACTTTGGTGAATCAACGAATGGCATGAACTTTAGAGGAGATTATTGATATTGACAATGAGTTAGTATATGTACCTGGCAAAGCCAATGTAGTGGCCAATTTCCTTCTCGTTCACCAGTACCATTGATTGATACTGAATTGGATGGTTCAGTTGTGAACCAAATTCCTGCTGGATGCTTAGAAGTGAAAATGCCTGGGGAAGGAGACTCTCTGTTTCAGTGTTTTTCCACCTTTCTATTTGGAACAACATTTGATTATTCTGGGTGCTATTACACAAGAATTATTGGAGAATCGCAAGCGTTAAAACTTACCTGCAGGTAAAAATCATAGAACATTTACTAAACAATTACAACTTTTAAAATATCCTGGGCAGTTACCAATCATACAAGCGATAGAAGCTTTCAGCAATCTGTACCAAATAAAAGTTCTATTTTATGGGAATTCTAAGCCATTAGAGAGAAGTTCAGACCCCTAAAACCTGTTGGTTGTTGTCTTGGAGGGGTACACTACAATCTGTGGACCAGAACAGATTCCCACAACCAATGCTGTGAAAGTAGATAAGGAATTTGAAGAGTATGAGTTATTAAATGAATCTTTAGATGAACAGCACAAACATATTTTATCTCAAACTGTCCAAAACGCAAAGAATCAGAAAAAAGACTGGTGGGGAGTAGCTAAGATCCACCAGTTAACACTTATTGAACATGAGGATGCCACAGCTATAACTCCAGAGGAAGTACGAGACTATCAAAAACAAGATCCATTGTTGAGGTGATTATATAGGGCTATAAAATACCAGAGACATTTAGTGGGTGACTTTAAACAATTTGCCAGATTCAAAAGGTACATTTTATCAAAGATGATACCTTGTGTAAAATAAATAAGTATCATGAAAGTGCCTACATTGTTCCTTTTACTATCCTCACTGACCTTGCTATTATGGCTCATGTGAATTTTGCCCATATAAGAAAAAATAAATTTTAGTTAACAAAAATGTGTGGCATACAAAAATTTATAATATTTGTTATGACATAACCACCACATGTTATAAATGATAAGCTTCTAAAACCGCAAATATCATTTACATACATACCACTTACAATCAAAATCACTACTGATTTTCCCTTTGAATTGATTGCAATGGACCTTTTACAACTTCCCAAAATTCAGCAGGGAAACAATTATGCCCTGGTCTTAGTAGACCATCATACCAAATGGATTGCAGCTGTTCCAACAAAGAATAAACAATCTCTCACAGTCACAAACACTTTCCAACAGCTTATGCTTCCTTATCTACTGAATATACCTGAGAGATTGTTGACTGATAATGGCCGGGAATTTATTGGGCCAGAGTTCAAAGAGATGCTGCAACTCAATAACATAAAACATATCTTTACCACTCTGTACACACCATCTTCAAATGGAGCTGTAGAACGAATAAATCAAACCATCATGCAAGATTTGAAAATGTCAATTACAGATAATACTAAATGGGATATAGAATTGCATAGGATAGTCTTGATCTACAACCATACTGAACATTCTCAGTTGGGATCGTCGCCATATGAATACATTTTAAAAGAACAACATATCCCCATTTTAAAAGAACAACATACCCCACATTTGGGGCTATCATGGAGAAGAAATGATATGTATTGGCAGCCTGGGCATCCCCATTTTCAACCTTATGGAATCCATCAAAAAGTGGGATTAAAATACATTTATCTGGGACCAGTCATAAATAAATATAAGCCACGCTACTATGGCACATATGAAATCATCCAGGTAAATGACAACCAGGTAACATGTATAATAAAGTCTGAAGAAGGGAAACAATTTAAGGTTCATCATAGACAACTAAGGCGGTGGATATTACCACCCCATTATCTATAAAAAAATCCTTTTTTCCAAAAGTGGTCTATGGATTTATGTGAACCTGAGTCAGATGTGCTTCCAATGGCAGTGGAAGATATTCCAGGTTCAGAAGTGGACACTCATGAAGATAATGTTATAGATCCATTTGACTTAGATGAAGATGAGGCAGATTTTGAAGGTTTTGAAATAAATGAGGAACCATAGAAAAAATGTGAAGGATTATTAGAACAGATGAAAAAAAATCTTCAAATAGTGGAAAAAGTTATACTTATTTCTTAGAAGCATCTCCTAATAAAGAATTAGCTAATACAATTTCAGAGTGTAAAGATCCTGAGTTTTTCTCACTCTTAGTAGGCCAGGCATATATATCTGTATCCATGGAAAATAGAACTTTATCACCCCAATTAATCAGATTTTTGTTGGATTATTACCAAAAGAGTAACTGTGCTCTACGAAATTACCAAGTTTCCAGAGAACATGAAAATAGTGGCGATATTAATGAAAGTTTTAGAGAGCAGCTAGGTCAATCACCAAGGAAAGATTGCAGAGTTGGAGATTTAGAAGGAATAAAGAGAGATTTCATAGAATAACCCTCCAATACACAATGAAATTCTTACCAAGGAGTCAGACTTTCCAGGTTTTTACAAGGATGGAAATGATGATGTTTCTGACAAATGTAGGAAGAACACTCCTTCTTCTGAAAAAACCTTTACAAGGTCAAAAGGTGCTCCTCCCTTTTGTCCAACCTTTTTTATTAGAAAGAAAAAGAAAACTTTAACTAGAGTTACAAAGGTTGTAAAAGAAAAATGTTAGATTAAGGAAAAGTCAATAAAGTATGTAATAAAGATATTAAGAAATAATTTATCATGAATACAGACTCTTAAAACCAAAGATTATTTGGGAAAAGAAAAGAATTATTTTATCAAATGAGCACAAAGTAATTCCTGCGTTGTTGTCCCAACAACGGGTGGGGAGGTATGAAGAGGTGTGCTACATTTTTATATTTTTCAGATTGGCAAAGTTATTACTGATGAAGGAATATTGATTATTTATTAAAGAGTCCATAGTCCCTAAGGGCAGAAGACCATTGATCAATGAGATAGGATAATATGCCACTAATACAGGTGAGAACTATAGGACAATAGTTTAAGGGTTTAGAATGGATAACCTTCTTTGGGATCGCCTAGACATATGCGCGCTTCCAGCACTAAGAAATGATTAGTATTAAAGAATAGAGAGTAGAGTTGAATGAGGACAGGCGTTAGTTCATAGGCACTCTCCCTCAAACACGAGGAATACCATCCTGACCACTAACCTTTTCAGCATTCTTAGATTTTAGGATCACATTTATCAGATCATGTGAAATCACCAATAAAGTTATGGGACACCTAAGAGGATTGAAGGAGGGATGCCAAAATCGTTTAGGGTGAAATTAGATGAAAAAAGGAGACTGATGAAATCATCCTTTTCAGATTAAAGTGCCAGTAAGTAAATTTTGGGGGAGGAGCTGCTGGAAAGTTATATTTACGAACTACCACATTGTAGTCAGAGTTACAGAAAGGAGGGAAAATGGTGTAAACATCCGCATTCGTGTTGAGACTTTTTCCTCATCTTCAATCCAAATTTATCCTCTTTAACTAAAATTGTGCTATTACAAAATAACGTGAAAGAAAGCTTAGTTTCTCGAAAGTCAGTAAGAATTATTTTAATTAGTTACAGTATGCATTGATTAATTTATACTCACTTCATAATCACCCTTTATGTACCCAACATGATCTAAAAGAGCTACAATAAAACATTCAATATGTGCACCATAAGTGATTTTCAAAACATCCAATCAATATTCCAAATCCTCCCATATACACACCAGCATTTCCACATTGGTATGTTGAACAGCAGCTGAGATTCTTGCTTTTAAATCAGAAGTGTCTGTCACCTGGGTATTGTACACATCTTTGACGAATCCCAAAAAGGAAAAGTTAGCAAGCCTGCAATTACCCCAGAAGGCATGATATCAACAGCAATTGGAGGAGGCAAAAGGGAGTACAAGAAAAATGGCAGCAAAAGAAATTAGTAGACCTATATCGTCTACCCCTAAGGTAGAGAATTTGTTGGAATTACCTATAATGTCCACCAGAGAGGAAATCCTCATAAACCAACCCAATAATGTTGCATTA
>JABUQX010059310.1:30000-42500 GCA_015478945.1 Trachelipus rathkii | reverse complement strand
AAAGAGTATATATATATATATATTATTAAGTTAAGTTATTATATATATATATTATATATATATTACTACTATATATATATATATTATTATTGGTTATCTATATATTTTATACAATATTATATTACATGTAATATTACTATGTTATATACAGTATATATATATATATATATACATATATATATGTTGGTTATTATATATATATATATATATATATATATATATATATATATTATGCCCATCTCTGTCTTGCACACATAACTCTGGGTGCCTCTACTTACAAACTGGAATTCCCGAGTTACCATGTAATCCTCCAGCCCTTGCTACTGTAATGTTCCAGGGCACCACTCCTCATGGCAATCTTTAGTGAAACTTCTCATGCTACTCTTCAAGTAATCCTATCATGAGTCGTCTTCAACTTCATCCTTCTCATACTCAATGTCCTTTACTATTAATAGTAACCTCCATCTAGTAACCTCCATTTTGATTTTCTCCTCCCTATTGTCTATCTATCACTTCGGACATAAAAACCCCTCCTTGCCAAATTTTTTCATCATTCATTCTAAGCAAGTGTCCGTACCCATCCTTAGTACCCTTGATTTGATCGTTACACCAGACATCTCCCAACTAAGCACATATCTATTATCCTTGCATTTTTAATCCTCTCTTCTGTTTACCTTACAAATCTCTCCTCAGAATTTAATTTCCAAAATAACAATCCTTTTCTTCATCTTAGAATACTTACATCATATATATATATATATAAGAGTTATTAGCAAAGCTTGTATTATTATATATATATATGTATGGCTATATATATATATATTATATGATATATATATATATATACATATACATATTAATATTACTGTCATTAACATTAATACTGTCACTATTACAATCACTATTATCATTATACATATTGCTGTTGAGCTAGCTGTTAGCAAGAAGGCTGCTGGCTGTATTATTAGCATATATATATATACATACATATATATATGATACACATATATATATATATATTATTATGGTGCTGGCAATAAACAAGGTAGGTGAAGAAAGAAAGAATATATACATATAATACATATATTATTATATTATTATATATATGCATATAAATATATATATATATACATATTATATAATATTGTTACATAGTTACATACATATATATGTTGTTACATATTACTGGTTGCTATTATATATATATATATATATATATATATATATATATTTATCTGTATATATAAGATATATATATATATATATGCAGAGTATATATATATATATATATATATATATATAGTTGGTTGTTATATATATATATATATATATATATATATGGGTTATTGTTTAGCACTTACCGGATTTCAGAAAACGGCAATTCTCTTCCAAACCAGACACCTTCGTAAGTTCCCTATCCTCTGTCTATATTATATGATCTTTAGGAAACCAGGTGCCTAAAATTCATTAACTTGTTGCATATATATATATATATATATATATATATATATATATATATTATATATATATATATATAAGTTATATATATATATATATATATATAACATATATATATATATATATATATAGCATAGCATACAAGAGTTAATTTAGGTTGGTTATATATATATATATATATATATATATTATATATATATATATATATTTTATATATATATATATATATATATATATATATATATATGTTATATATATATAATATATATATGTATATAAGTTATTATATATATATAAGTTATATATATATTGTTAAGGGTTGCTACTATATGTTATTATATATATAATGATTGGGACTAATAAAATTGTATTGCTCTAATTTTATTTGCTGACTTTATATAAAGCGTAAGGATCATTTACGTAATTTGATTCAACGCAATTTCAATCCAATCCCGTAAAAGTAATCTTAGCTTTTATCTGATCTTGCTTTAACGAAAGGTTTTGAACATTGTTTCTTGCTACATCATTTTGCCCGTTTTCATTTTAAACCAATTTTGATAACAAATGTGCTTTACTTTAAGCAAATATTCATAAATAATATATAGAATGTATAGATAAACAGATAAAGAGAGAAATTTTAAGAAATAAAAATAAATGTGTATATTAAATAAAGAAATATATATTGTATACACATTATATATATATATATATATATATATATATATAATCTGTATATATATATATATTTCTGACATCCATTATCAATTGGAATTGTAAAAATAAGCATATCACATAAACACATGTGGACAACCTAGTGGTTCACGAGCCACATTTGGCTCGCTTAGACGAATTCTGAGGTGCTCTCGTAACTTTTGGCAATATTAATCAAATTTAATTTTATCTACTTTTATATAAAATTATAAAAGTAAGAAAATAAACCATAAAAATAAGGCACAAATGGCAACTGCTTAATATATATATATATATATATATTATATATATATCATATATATATATGATATATATATGTTATTATATATATATGTATAAAAAGATATTATATATATGATATTATATATATAAGGTTATATATATATATATATATATGTTATATATGTTATATATATATATATATATATATATATATCATAGTTGATAGTTAATCGTTTGTGCAGTGTAGACGTGTTTATGTTTCCGTGTGTTTCAATTATGCCAATTTAGATTTTAATGTCATAATTTTTATTTTTTTTAATCAAGCCTTAATTTTAAACGTTCTTCAGTACTATTTTTGTTGCTTTTTGCTTTTTTGTGTTTTAATTTTTTATTAGTAAAGTGTTTTTAGTATATAGTTTAATGTCTGCAAGTGTTGAAGATGTCAGCGTAACTTTCGCCGTTTTAGGATTTTAAATTTTTTTTTTTTCTTATATATTTATTTTTTTTAATTTTTGATTTTTAGTTATTATTTATTAAATAAAAGGCTTAGGTCATTTTTCTTGTGTGTTCTTTTAATTAATATTTTCTATAATGAAGTATTTTTAGATTTTAATGTTAAACTCTCCTATATTATGTTTATTACTCGTTTGATAATTGGTTGGGGTCGACCGTTAAAACTTATTCAGTCATTATTATTTACTGTTTATCTATTTGCTCATTTATCAGTTTTCAAAGATTGTCTTACTCTAATTAGTTTATTGTATTATATTAGATTATATTGTGTACAAGAGCTTGTGTGTGTTTGTTTGTGTGTGGTTGATTAACTGGTAGGGAGTAGACGTAGGGCGGGCGCAGGCGGGGGTTTCATCGACTCGCCAACGTGCGCTGTGCCAATCATGAATCTGTGGAATACCACCTCCTAACTCTCAACCTAACATTTTATTACTGTCTGAGATCCAGCTAGCAAGGATTCTTTTTCAAATAAACTCCTAATATCTCTAACTATAACTTTTCTATAATTTCCGACTAAATGGTGAGTCTGTGCCTATATAAACATAAACACTCCTGTAACACGTCTCAAGAATCTTGAATCTCCTAACTTCGATGTTCTGTGGCTAAAAATCTTTCTCCCTACTACTATCATTATCTTGTGTTTCTGCTAATGCTCTCCTATTAGGTTTTTTTTTTTTTTTTTTTTTTTTTTTTTTTTTTTTTTTTTACTCATCCGATCAACATCTCTACTTAGGGGATTTCAACGTACACCACACCGAGTGGTTGGGCCCTCTCACACTGATGCAGGCGGGGGAGGGAGGCCAAAACATTCAATATTCTCAACGATTTGGAACAATTAATTAGTGAGCCCACATATTCCAGAGAGATTGATCTAACTAATTCCTTTGAATACGTTTCACCTATGCTTACCACTACCCTTCTCGTTATAAATACACCATTTTTCCTCTTATTGGTAACTCTGACCACAATCTTGTAGCTCTTAATTATAATACTTTTCTCCAGCAGCTCCACCATGCCCCAAACGTAATTTCTGGCACTTTAATCACTAATTGGGGGCATTGCTTTGTTTTTTTGGCTAACTACTCTTGGAATTAATCCTGCTTTGACTTGGAGGATGCTTCGGTAACCGAAGGTGGGGGCTGTAATCACCGATGGGATGAGCAGGTTCATTCCATCTTCTCAACCAAATCTTTTTCTCCCCAAAATCCATGGTTCGTTGGAGCTTGTTCTCGCGCCATTCAGGAGAGACATTGCGTATCGGGCAAGGAAAAACTCTCGTTCTACTATCACTCTTACTAATTTTCATTCTCCCTGGAATCGCTGGAGATACTATTCGAAAGGATAAGCGTACTTTCAATTAAAAGAAGTGCGACAACCCGTTTTTTTCTCCTTACCGATATAAATTTGGTCTCTGCCAAAACATCTCTAACAACTTTTGTAAACTACCTTTCCTCCTTATCGCCAGGACGGTTCTGTTGGAGCACCTCCTTCTGAAAAAGATAATCTCTTCGGCCTCCTTTTTCTATATAATTCTACCCTGGACGATTCTGGCATCCCTCCTCCTTCTCCTTCCTCTCAGGCTTCCCATGTCTTTACCTGTAGTTAATCATGATCCTGTGCATGGGTTCCTGAGTTCCATGAACGCCAGGGAAGGGGCATTACTCCCGTGTTTTGAGGGAGGTGGAAAGCCTGAGCTGGCGCCTGTCCTTGTTCAACTCTACTCTCTATGTCTACTAATACTTTTCCTCGGTGCTGGAAGCGCGCATAACGTCCAACCGATCCCGAAAAAGGTAGCCTCTCTGATCCTTCAAACTATCACCCTATAGCTCTCGACTTGTATTCTATCTAAAAATCTTTTGAAACTCTTCTCAACTCTCATTTCCTATATCATTCGAGTTCCCATTCCCTTTTTTTCAGATCATCAGTATGGCTTTCAGTCAGCTGGAGTGTCAACTGGTGACATACTTTAATATCTAACTGATTTATGGTCTTCTGCCCTTAGGGACCATGGGGGGAGTCTTGCGTGGTGGCGCTTTGACATATCCAAAGCTTTTGACCGGGTTTGGTACGCGTCATCGTTCTCTGCTTCCTTCCTTTGGGTTTCCTCCTTCTCTTTGCTTATTCTTGTCAAGTTTTCTCTCCGATTGCTCCATATCAGCACTCGTTGATGGAGCGTCCTCTTCCTCCTTTCCTGTTAATTGTGGTCTTCCGCAAGGTTCAGTTCTATCTCCAACTTTATTCCTACTTTTCATCAAAGATCTCCTCAGCTTTACTTCCAACTATGTTCACTATTATGCCGATGACTCAACTCTCCATTCTTCTACTCATTTCAAATCTGCTCCCCTTTATCTAAAAGCTGCCTCTCGTCTTCAGCTTTCCGACTCTTATTATTCTGCTTGATCTGATGGGATTCGGCGGTCACCGCAACCTTGCACAATTCAACTCTTTTTTAAAAACTTAACTTCTACATCTCTCTCGAAAACACCTCCCAACTTTCCTATTTCCTTCGACAGTTCTAACGTCTCTCCTGTGAATAACTTAACCATTCTTGGTCTTAACATAAACAACAAATTGTCTTGGTAACATCATATTTCAGTAGTTGCTAAGGTGGCCTCAAAGAAGCTGGGAGTTCTGTTACTAGGAATTTTTTTCCTCCTGCACAGCTACTCCAGTTATATACGGGCCTTATTCGCCCTTGTATGGAGTACGGTTCTCATTTGGTGGGGAGGGGGCCCGGCTCCACACTTCTATTGATAGGGTTGAGTTCAAAGTTAAGAGACTAATAAACTTTTACCCCGTTTTCAAACTCTCTGACACTCTATCTCTACGGACGTAACGTTGGCGCACTATCTCTTCTATATAGGTACTCAATGGCAGATGATTGGGGAGTTGGACCTCTGCATTCACCAACCTTGCAACGCCCACGTAGCAACGTAAGAGGTGTCTTGCCCTCGCATGAATTTTTGCTTGAGCATTGAGAACCCCAAACTTGTTTGTTGTGGTGCTTCTTTCTTTCCAGCTACTCTCTCTGTTCTTGTTGAACTCCCGGCCTTCGTTTTTCCAACTATATTAATCTTACTTTAAAGCCCACGTCATCGCTCGCCTGAGAACTTTGTGCTAGACTGTATCTGGTATTTTAATATTATCTCGCCCCCTCCTTGAAAGAGCCAGCCCGTGAGCGGTGGTAGAACTGTAAAAATAATATAAATATATAGTATATATATATATATATATATATTATATATATATATATATATATATATATATATATATGTATATATGTTATTGAGCAGCATATAGCAGCAGCACATACTGGTGCTAGCTGGTTAGCGTTGTTGGTTATACAGTTATATACATATTATTGCTACTACATATGTATTACGCTGGTTATTATTGGTTATTGTTGTTGTTACATACTACTGCTATATATATTGTTGGTTAAGAAGAATAGCAACATATATGTATATATGCATGTTGTTATACATATATTACATGGTTACATATGGTGTTGATATAGTTGGGTTATTATTGGCTGGCTACAAGATATAAATTATATATTGTATTATTGGCTGCTGGCTGGCTATTGGTTGGTTGGCTGTTATTGGCAGTTAAGAAGAAGAGGCTACATGGCATATATATATAAGGTTATATATGATATACATATATATTATATATATATACTAAGAGGAAACCCTCATATTGTTAAGCCATCTGAAAGATTGCTTACTCGGCTAAAGTGGCAGTGAGTGAGTGAGATCATGCCTGAGGCTAACTCTCCACCCTGTGTACCACAATTACCTGGAAACTACTGTCTCACTTTGCACCAAACCATGCTAATCTGTTAATACTTACATATATATATATATATATATATATATATTATATATATTATATATATATATTATATAGTATATATATATATATATATATATATATATATATATATATATATATATATATTTATATATATATATATGTTGGTTATTATTATTATTATATTATATTATATTATATATATATATATATTATTATATATATATATATATATATATTGAAGAGTAAAGATATATATTATATATATATATATATATATATACTGTATATATATATATATATATATATATATGTTAAGAGAAAGAGTATATATAGCAGTATATATATATATATATATATATATATTTATATATGTGTGTGTGTTGTGTTGTGTTTGTGTGTGTGTTTGCTAAATATAAACTCTGACACGATAGCTATCGCGAACAAGGCTGGGGCTGTTGGGTTGGTAGAATGTCGCGACCAAGCTTGCTTTTTAGCACGATATTGAAAGTGTTTGCTAGTGGTTGAAATTATTGTGCACAACTTAGCCCCAACTCAGGTTAACCCGTTAATATTTTTATTAGCATTATTTTTTCCTCCTAAAATGGTTTTTATCCAAGAAACGAAAATTCCTAAGAAAGTAAAATGTTTCAGCAACGGCGGGCGCAGTATTGCAATTTTTTTATAGAAATGCCAAACCTGTGTATTTGATTTGCTCCGAGTCTATTTAAGAACATTAAACACCATTCCAAATTGCCAAATACTCTCTAAATATAATAATACTAAGGGTTAATTGAGAAAAGATTAAAAATAGAAATACTGGATGAAACAAAAGGGTGAATTAGATAAATTACTTTCTACAGCAATAATAAAATTACTAATAATAATGAATGTTCTGCATGCTAAGCAATTACAACACTCGAAAAAGCCCTAAACATTCGAAAAGTTTAATCTTGATGGAAAATTTCATGGATGTAAATGTTTGCATGAGGTGATTGAAATTATATATGTCCTGAAAAAGAAAGTGATTAATAATGAATATTGTTGCTACCAATTTTGAAACTGGTCTAAATATTTATCTCAATAGCTTGATAAGTTTTTCTCTTTGAACGACAGAAAGTACTGAGGTTTCTGATACTGCTGAGCTTTCAATTTTTATACGTGATATTAATAGAACATCTAATGTTACAAAAGAAATGTTTTTGCTTTCAATCACCGGGAAAAGAGCTTTTCGGTAAAAGAAAAAACATCTTCAAGAAGTAAAACAGCTTTAGGAATGACTCGATCATTTATCAAATTTCAAAGCATCATAGCAGATGGAGTCTGACAGTGATTGCGCAAAAAGAAGATTAGTTCCTATTAAGCTCAGAATACTTTTCAACTATTCAAAAAAAAGCACTTTCAACCTTCATTTCATTAATCCACTCAGAAAATTAAAAACATCCAAGTTCAAAACACTAAACAGTGCGAAATTGCTTCAATTATAAATTTTATAAAGTCACTTCGCTTCATTACCAAGCCAATTATATTAAATATATTTAATGAACTTCAATCTTAAAATGGAGATCTCATCTATTACTGTGAAGTCCGCTGGCTGAGTAAAGGGAGATTGTTCAACGGGCTAAGTGATTTAAGGAATCCAGACGAAATTTCACCTTAATGGGGGAATGAAGAAACCCGTCCCCGAACTGGCATGGGTTCGATATCCTGCATTCTTGTTGATCTTGGGTGCAAACAACAAAGTAAATTTTAAAATTTGGCAATTCAAGAAGAAATGTAAATTAAAAGTATTGAAAACCATCATTATGTGAGAGTCTAAGAAAATATTCCAAGAATGTTAATCACACTCGAATGACCTTTAACTAAAACTCACGCTATGAGGGACTAATTAGTGAACCCAACGAGCATGGTTTATATCAAACCTCTTTCTAACCAAAAATCAAAATTTCCGCAAGGCTACCTAAAAGATTAGTGAAAATCACCCTCATCTTCTCCAACAACATTAGAAAACACAAGATGTGTGAATATGAACTATTATAAGAAAAAAATTTTTGAAATCATAGGAAACAAATTTGTCAGATTTCAATATTTCAATAAAAAAGAGGTTTTAATATTATTTTCAACCATTCTATAACACCTATTGATCAGGTGCCAAAAGAACTAAATGGAGCAATTTGCTTTGTAGCAAAGAGATCTAAGATGTATTTAAAAGGAATGTTAATTCTATATCTCATTTAAAAAAATTTCTTATGAATCATAGACTTCACTAAAAGAAGATATGCATCAATTTTTGTATAACACATGGGGCAGAGACTAATTAATGGTCACCGTTGAAACTGTACCACAAATGGCAAACCAGATCACGGCTGAGATATTCATCTTGAAAATAATTTTAAAATCGAGACCTGCAAAATCGCCCCAAATATTGAAAATTAAGCAGGAAACACGTAAAACTCGACTTATTCACATTAAACCCAATATAATATAGTATAATACAATATAATATAATATAAAATAATATAACATAATATAATATAATATAATATAATATAATATAATATTATATATATATATATATATATATATATATATATATATATATATATATATATATATATATATATATGTTGCTGCTACATATATATATACATATATTTATATATATATATATATTATTATATATAGTTATAGTATATATATATATATATATATATATATGATATATATATATAGGGCATATATATATATATATATATATATATATATATATGTTTATATATATATATATATATATATATATATATATATTATATATATATATTTATTATATATATATATATATATATATATATATATATATATATATATATATATATATATTTCATCTGTGTTTGTAATTAAGACTTTATAATATCTTTTATCTACTGCAATCCTCGCCTCTCGACCACACGAAAACAGTGTGTGGTCTCACAAGTCAAAAAGCTCTGCCCGTGCCTGAGACATAAATAATAAATAAACATTTATGGGTAAAAGTTATAAATGATTTATTAATAAAATCGCTGATAAAAAAGATAGTGAAATAGATAGAGTTGATAAGAAGGATAGAAAGTAATAGAAACAAAAAGAAGTTTATTTAGATAGTGTTACAAATAGGTGGAAAGTTTAGGTAGCCGAGAATCAAAGATTTTCAGCACCGAACCGAGACAGAGTGAATGCACCACGCACCGCAATCGTTCTCAATGCAATCGTGCCCTACCGCAATCAAACAAATTTTAGTACTACACAGCACCACCACATATCACCCTTGGAATCTTTAAAACCTGCGTGTCGCACCACATCCCACTCCGTAGCACCAAACACCACACTACACACCTCTAAATATTTAAAACCACATACTGACAATGCACCACACCATACCGCACCCAGACACTGGACTGCACTGCACCTAGACACGACCACCAAGAAAGTGCAATGATGTGTCGGTCTGGACCCTAGAATGACTCTTCTGATACAAGTTTGGTTTTAAAAATATGTGATAATGATGCTGATCACTTTCTCAGATCCAAAGAAAATTAGAGAATTGTAAGTGTATATCAATTTGTGTGTGTGTGTGTGTGTGCAAGGTGTTTGTGTGTGTGCAGCGTGTGTAGGTTCTTTCGGTAGAGTAGTTATATAAATAAAAGATGTTTCTTAATAACATTCGTAGCTATTTTTCTAACCATTTTTATAAGTTTAAATAAAAACCCAATTTTTATATTACTTCAATACTTTAGATACTTTATTTTACTTTCCTAGAAGTTTTCTTTTTAAATTGATTGAATATCTGCGAAATTGGAATGTTAGGAATATCTGCGTTCAATAAAATGATTTTGAAACACTGAGAAAAATATAAACAAAATTTCCTTATTTCATTTTATCTTCTTTAACATTTTGTTAATTAAATTTTGGCTAAATTTTAATAATTAAAAAGAAAATTTAAATCATAATATTTATATGATTTATTTAATGTGAAAAACAAAGATTAGCCCAATGTCATCTTCATATATATTTACAGAGCAGCAGCAGTTATGTTAAGCAGTATATATATATACATGTTATTGTTATATATATATATATATATATTGTTGCTGACTGTCGTCTGAATTAAGTTGCTATATATTATATATTGTTATATATATATATATATATATATATATATATATATATGGTGTATATATATATATGATATATTATATATATATATAGATATATATGTTATATATATATATATATTATGTATATATATATATATATATACATGTATATATATATATATTATATAGGGTTGGAAAAAACCATGGTTAGTTCTTTTGTGAGCAAGCACCCTTTATAAGAGGATGGTAATTTAGAAACCCATATTTGAAATGAAGTTTTTATTCAACATAAGTAAAATATGCAATGAAAGTATAAGTAACAAAAAGTCCCTTCTGTTGAGATACTCTTCGTAGGCGAATTTGGTAGTCACAGCCTTCCAGCTAAGCTTTTCCTAATAATTGCCTCTGACACTTCGTTTAAAGGAAAATTTGTGATCGAAATTCAAGTTGCAGCCCTTTCCTTGAAGCTCTTGCCGGGAGGATTTTTGGAGAGAGTATCTTGAGTGAGATTTTCTTCTGATTCTTAATAATTTGATCTGACTTTATCTGACTGAAGAGCATCTCAACAGGCCGGGTTTATATATCATTTCTTCGACTTATGCTAAAAATTTTGCTCGCGCAAATCTTAGCATAAGTACGTAGAACATAAATTAAAATTTTTACAAAGTTATAATGAGTGCTACATTATTTCCTGCGCTAAACACGGAGTGAGAGAGTATGTAATAAATATGTTAAGAAATAATAAATAAATATTAGTTATATTCTTCAATGCAAACATATCTACTATGTCCGAAGACATAAGTAGACATATAAACATATAAGGCAAAAATAATATACAAGAAATGTAAATATTCAAATAAGCACAACTGGTTACATCCGAAGATCTAAACATATATACAAATATTTTAATACATAAAAACACAATAATGTTATATATACAGAAAATAGCAATATTTGAAACAGGCTATTATTTCGGGCTTCTGCGTCCGATATAAACAAACATACAAACATAAATACAAAAATATTTATACATAATTAATGGATATGAAACAATTAAATTATTCACAAGTTAATTAAATAGGCCACATCGATCTAAACCGTTGAATCCAGGAAAGGTCTTAGTATAAGGCGTTTCTAATGTATCCATGATTTGATCAATGTGCAAGTAAATAGTTTTTAAAGCTGTAGTTACGAGAGAAACATTGCTTGACATATGTAGAGACGAAGTTGCTTGAAATGTAGGTCCTTGATTTGAAAATTTCATACATAAAGAGAGGCCCAGAACTCATTTAGCCTGAAAGAAATCAGAGTTCGTGGTGTGAATTAAATGAGTTTCGCCCATAACCAAACTTCTGAATGATGAAAGAAACCATGCCAAAGAAGTTTGCTATGTCCAGCTATGAATCCTCGAACTGTGATAGTTGTGAAAGAAGACCATAATCCAAAAATTAGAAATGAAAATTGAAGTCCAGTATCGATAATGTTCGTTTGCTTGAGTCATTTTCTCCAAGTGTTCTGATTGGGAATTTTAGTATTATTTTAGTTTTTTCTTTTTCTTCATTGTTTTTTAGAAGGTGTTGATTGAAGTTCTGGGTGTTCAACTCCGGGTTTTATAGGTACGGCTTGCTAAGTTGGTGAGTTCTTAGAGCA
>JABUQX010059310.1:12500-15000 GCA_015478945.1 Trachelipus rathkii | reverse complement strand
TTTATTTGCACATTATTCTGTATGATATATATATATATATATGAGGCATATATATATATATGAGATATATATTATTACTGGTTGTTATGTTGCTGTATGGCTGGTTGGTTGGTTGGCTGTTGGTTAAGAAGAAGAAGAGTTGAAGTTATTACATGAGCATATGTTGCTGTTATATACATATATATATATATATATATATATATATATATATATATATATATATATATATATATATATATATATATATATATACATATATATATATATATATGTTAAAGATATATATATATATATATATATATATATATATATATGTTGTTATTATATATAAGATATTATATATATTAAGGCTACATCGTGCTAACGTGCCGCAAACTCTGTCCTCAGGGTAGCGCATTATTTATATATATATATATATGTTGTTGTTATTGTTGTTGTTGGCATATTACGTTGGTTATACATAGGGCTGTTACGCTAAGGGTTGCTGTTGCTACATATTATATATACATATATATATGTCATATATGTTGTTGCTGCTACATATTATAAGGCTGTATAGTTATATATATATATATTGTTATACATATATATATTATTATTATGATATTATATATATATATATATTTTTATATATATATATACATATTATATATATATATATATACATATATTATGCTAGTTATATTATTATATACATATTAGTAAATATATATTATTATATATATATATTATATAAGTTAGTTAAGGCAAAGGAGCAGTATAAAGAGTATAGTTAGCAGCAGTTATTGGTTGGCTATTACATGCTGCTGGTTATATGTAGTATATAAATATAGCATATATATACGTTGTTGCTATGCTATATATATATATATGTTATACAGTATTATATATATATATATATATATATATGTTATATATGGAGATATATATATATATATATATATATATATATATATATATGGTTAAGTTATATATATATATATATATATATATATATATATATATATATGCATATATATATTTATACTCCTTCGACGACATCATTCCAAACACTGATTATGAGCGTGTCGAAAAGCAGAATTCAGAATGCCTTTAAGTCATAAGTTTAATATATTAAAACGAAAGATCGGATTCTGTCCATTTAACCAAGTTCAATATAGGAAGCCATAAGCGGCGGAGAAGCACAAAAATATTTGCCTTTTTACAAGGGAAATGAAATTTTGTTTTTCAAATTTCGGATAACAGCTCTTGTAAGATATTAATTTTTTATGGATTAAATTTGTTTTAAATATTAAAAATATGGGGTACTGCTTCTTTGTGGGCATGCACTCCTACCTTCCCACTCAGAGGGCACGTCCCGATATATGGTTATGTTGGCTGTTGGTTGTTATAGCATAGTATATATATATATATATATATATATAGTATATATATATATATATATATATATATATATTATTAAGTTTTTAATATATATTTGAATATTACAGTGTTATTATACATATATATATATTATTGTTATAGCATACATATATATATTATTACATACATATTATTAGTTATATTATTATTATTTCCTTTTTTGTATATAAAAGAAATATAGATTTAATCAGGGTTACTTAAATAACAGTCTAAATTTACTTTAGATTAATAAAGATATATATTGGTATGTTATATATGGCTGCTGGCTGGCTATATTGGTTATTATTATTGTTGTTGTTGTTAGTTGCTGGTTATTACATATTATTATACATAATAGTTGTTGCTGGTTGAGTTAAAGATATATAGTATACAGCATATGTTATATATTATTACATATTACTATACATTATTATTATTGGGCTATTGTTGAGCATATATATTATATATTATTATACATATTATTACATATATTATTATATATATATATATATATATAGAGAGCAGTATATATATATATATATATATATATATATACCGGAAATAGGTCCAAATATGTATGTAGAGAAAATAGTTGTAATGTGTAACCAACGCACTTTATGTGCGTATTTCTGGTACACACCTGTTAAAAACTTGTAAACAATGCCTCTAAGAAGGTTATGTGTATTTATGTAAACTAAATTTTCCTACATGTTATAAGATCCTGCAAGTGACTGTTTTTATTTTTTTATTATTCAAAAATAAATTACCAATCAGAATATAGGTCTTCAACTGGCGGCGCTTTAACCAAAAGCCGGAGAGAGAAACGGAAGTTTAGCAAAGACATCCGTGCTGATCGGTCGACAAGGGCCTTTCCCTTCGGCGACCTATTTTAAATAACAAAACATATCCAAGTTAAGATGAATGCTATCATAATTAAAGTCCCAATAAAGTGATCTCTTGTAAAGTTTCTTATTAAAGATACAATTGATCCAGACTCCAGAGTAGTATAAAAAAAATACAAATAAAAAGAGTGATGATTAAGATCGAGAAGAGATTATGGAGCTAAAAGGCTCCCTCCCACGCTCTGCAAACTGTTCCA
>JABUQX010059310.1:0-2500 GCA_015478945.1 Trachelipus rathkii | reverse complement strand
GGAAGGAAAATGCATATTACTGGATGTGCATTACATCAGAGTGAACTGCCATTAAGAGCTATTTTCAGAAAAAAAGGAGTATGTTACAACTGGGCCGAAAAGTTTTAGTGGATCAACTGGGCAAAGATGTGCAGGAAATTTCCAGGATATCCCTCAGGTAACATTTGAAGCTGTGGAAACTCCAATTATTGATGGATACATGCCAGAGAAAGTGCTAAAAGACCTTAGTCACGATCAAAGGCTTTTGTATGAGTATTGCAAGGGGATTAGGTCCGGTAAAGTAGATGAGAGATGGGCTGGTTATAAAATTGGTCCACTGAATCATGCTAGGTGGTTAACTCTTGCCATACGACTTCTCTGTTTGTACACAAGGGACAAAGAACCAAACTTGTGTTTGAAAAAGTTGGTTCAATTTATTGTTCAGGTTTATGCTCCTGCGTGGTTCGAAATAAAGGCATCATCCAAACTGCATGATGCTCCTCGCATCCTCTTCTCTGCCTTCACAAGACTGAATCTTCTCACATACAGTGATGTGAAAGCCATTGCAAAGAAGAACATCCAAGGTAATGCTTTCTGTCTTCTACCTGAAAATTTCCTATATGCAATGGCGAAAGATGATGAAAAACTTATCAGAAATCTTGGTCTTCAATCTATACTCCATATTAGACAAAGGTAAATTTCCAATCACTTAATATAAATATACCATAAAAACAAATAGCAAATAATAATTAATGTAACGTTCACAATTAACTTTTTAAATAAGCTTTTGCATTAAAATATTATCATAGAACTTTAATATCTTTGCGCTTACATTTGCAGAATGGAAGTTGATCAGAAACTTGTGAAGAGAATTCCACAGTTGAATTGGAATGCCAAACACTGGTATGAATTTATCGACCTGACTGCCAATGACGTTGTAGAACCACCAACCACACGGCACTTTACCGATGCAGAAATCAAGTCATTTATTGACAACAACATAAAGCCAGATATTCCAGACTTCCCATCTCACTCTCAGAGCGTTGAAAGAAGTGTAAAATTAGTAACGAAGGCTTCAAATCATGTGTACGGATTTGAGAATCGACACAGGTCCATCCTTACTAAAGTACTAAGCAGAAACATGCGTCAGCCATTTATGTCAAAAGGACATTATCATCAGTCATATGATGATATATATATGAATAAGTATGCAAACCTTTCAAATAACGTATGTTTGCATTTTGGCAAAAAATACAAGAAAATTGGTAGTAAAAAAATATGTATTTCATGTGTTGCATTAAATATGCATTTAAAAACATATTATTACAATCCCTTAAGCTTTATTCTACTTTAGAAATAAAATATGAGTAATAATATATACTTAATGTAATAAAAAACTATGATGTGTGTTGATTACAGAAACTGAGTCAAGCGAAATTAGCATTCTTTATAGGAACAATCTTTAAATGCAAATCCGCAAGCGAATATTTATCCGATCTTTCTGAAATTTTGTATGGATTCCCATTTCAGTTAGCCACAACTACTTTTACCTTACGATCTTTGAAATTAGAATATCGACCCACCATATCGATAGTGTTTTGTATTTTTGTAACTTTCGCTTCTTGTGTATTTTTCTATGTTTAGTATTTTGGTTCCTTATGTATTCATTGTATTTTTATAATTACATATATATATATATATATATATTATATAATATATATAATAGTATATATATAATATATACTATAAGATATATATATATTATATATATATATTATATATATATAAATAATATTTATAAATGTATATATATATATACATATATATATATATATATTATATATATATATATATATATATATATATACTATATAAGTATTATAAAATATATATATATATAATATATATATATATATATATAAGGCCGTAGACAGGGGGGTTCAACCTCCCTAAATTATTTTAGCGATCAAAATTTTTGATTCCTTGTCTCTTAATAATAATAATAATAATAATACATAATAATAATAATAATAAGAATAATAATTATACATAATATAAATTAATATAATAATAATAATAATTAATATAAAATAATAATAATAATAATAATAATAACAATTAATAATAATAATAATAATTTACCAAAGAAATTTAAGAGATATATTCATGAAAATGAGGAGACAGTCCGACGATTTCTTAGGTCAAGTAGATGTATCCTCATATATAATATATATATATATATAATATATATATAATAATATATATTATATATATTAATATATATATATATATATATATATATATGATATATATATATATAATATTATATATTATTACATATACTCCTAGCTCACGATAGTTTATGTAAACTAGTATATATATATATATATATATATATTATATATATATATATTATATATATATATATATATATATATATATATATAATATATATATAATTGTATATATATATAAGTATATATATTAATATACATATATATATATATATAGATATCTCTCC